>JACSCI010000163.1:24107-53189 GCA_016801065.1 Sceloporus tristichus | reverse complement strand
TGGCAGCCATTTTGTATTCTGGCGGCCATTTTGTGTGCTGTTTGTGAGCGTGGAGAATGTTCCAGAACCTTCTCTGAAGCCTCAGTTGAACAGAGGTACACTGTTGCCAATTTTGTGACTTTCACACGGAAATTGGGATTTTTGAGTGCTTTCTGTGTCTGGCTTTATTCCGTGGAGATTCAGAGACTTTTGGACATTTCAGCTCCAGCCCTGAAAAAAATCCCAATTTCCGGGACAACCCCCCGAAATTGGGAACAGTGGCCCTGACTCTGAGAGAGAGCAACCGATCCCGTTTGGAGTCACACGGAGAGTTTTCAGCCGATCAGAGAGAGGAGAGTGGTCGTCGTCCCCACCCCACCCCCAGGAAAAGCTCAGCCAGGGCGGACACCTGGGACACAAGGCTCTTGTACACACACACACACACACACACACACACACACATATATATATATACACACAACACACACCCACACACACATGCACAAACACACACAGAGATAGATAGATAGGTAGATAGATAGATAGATAGATAGATAGATAGATAGATACACATAGACGCATACACAAACACATAATATGTACAAAGGCCCCGGCAGCCGGACCAGGCTGGGGCCGGTCCCAAGGCCTCGCCGGGCCGCATCCGGCCCACGGGCCGCAGGTTGCCTACCCCTGGTGATGATGATAGAGAGATAGATCTTGTAGCACCTTTGAGTCTCACTGAAAAAAAAGTTGGCAGCATGAGCTTTCCTAGACTTGTGTACTTTCTCAGATGCATAGGAATTGTAGTTTATTTTGGCATCAGAGCTCTTTCTCACAAAACTACAATTCCCAGGTTCCCTAGCAATGGGTCAGGGCAGCTAAAGTGGTCTTGAACTGGGTTATTTCTGCAGTGTGTCTTGGACCCAACTCAGACTGCATCTTCACTCCAGAGACAATCCAGTTTCATGCCGTTTTAACTGCCATGGCCCAGTGCTATGAAATCATGGGAATTGTAGTTTGTTGTCACACCAGTTTGCTGAGAGAGAAGGTAAAATGTCTCACAAAACTAGAATTCCCAGGGCTCCCTAGCACTGAGCCAGGGCAATTAAAAGGGTGTCAAACTGCAGTGCGGTTGCAGCTGAACATGTTTCTATTTGGCACAAAGCTTCCTGGACCCCCTTCATGTCAAAATAAATATCTTAAAGCTATTAGAAGAATTGAAAGATTCTTTGTTTGGTTCAATGGTAATTTTGAGAGTTGAAATAAGATACAATTATTTTTATTGAATTAGGTTTACGTTTATTTGCAAAAAGATACGCCATATTAATACATATATAAATAAATCCTATTATTATTATTATTATTATTATTATTATTAACATTACAGGAACTTTCCAGGGATTTTGACTGAATATTCAGGGTAATATGGGGGGATTCCATGAATTTTGGTAAAACATGCCGGGAAATATCTTAGCAACACTGGTCCTGCCCACTCCAATCTCTTTGAACCGAGGACTACAACTCTCAAGTCTCCTTCCTTCCTTCCTTCCTTCCTTCCTTCCTTCCTTTTTGCCTAGCTGCCTTGTGTCACTGGTGTTACTGCTCTTGTTGTGGTTGTGTGCCTCCAAGTTGTTTCTGACTTATGGCGACCCTAAGGGAAGCCCTTCGCAGGCTTTTCTTGGCAAGATTTGTCCAGAAGTGGTTTTGCAAGTGCCTCGTTCTGAGGCTGAGAGTGTGACTTGCCAAGGGTCACCTAAGTCAAAAACACACTGCAGCAACAATCCAATCTGAGACCGACTTAACTGCCCTGGCTCAGTGCTACGGAATTCTGGGAAATGTAGATTTGTGAGACATTGAGCCTTCTCTGTCAGAGGGCTCTGGTACCACAATAAACTCAATTTCCCCGGATTCCCTAGCACTGGGCCAGGGCAGTTAAAGCACTCTCAGACTGGACTATTGCTGCCGTGTATTTTGGACCTTACTAGGCCGCAAACTGTCCTTAGCCTGCAATGCATCTCCTAATTCTGTTGGCAGTCCCTCCCTCCCAAGACTTTCTCATTTCCCCCCAAAACCAGCACAAAGCTGGCAGATGGAAAGAGGTTTTAAAGCAGCATTTAAATATGCCATATTTGTCTTTAAAAGACTAAATGTCCCAAATGCTATTATCAGTTTTGTAGCTATTATTACAGAAAGACATAGAGTTCAAACTCCTCAAGTACCTTTATTTTCTGGAGTGAGATGGGATTTTCCAAGTGATTCACTGTGATGATCTCCAGTGGTCCAAGCAGCCAAACTGCGGCCCTGTAATAATAATAGTAATAATAATAATAATAATAATAATAATAATTTATACTCCTCTCTCTTCAGCCAAAAGGCTATCAAAGTGCCTTACAAATTGTTAAATTCCTTAAATCACGCTGCCACCTCCCAGCGATTTATTTTTTTAAAAATTTAAAAACATTTTATTATTAAAATACAAACAAACATATATCAATCTTCACACACGTACACACTCACACATACCTACTTATGAATTTCTATCTTACATATTCATCTTTCATCCTTTATTAATATATTCTAACAAAATTCTACTAAAGAGGGGTTACTTTTCTCTTGCCTCAGCTCTTACTCTAACTTTTATCTCTCTACTTTAATCCTTTCCAAAACTCTCTCTCTCTCTCTCTCTCTCTCTCTCTCTCTCTCTCTCTCTGTCTCCACCTCCCAGTGAATTATAAGAGGATTTCCCTTAACCTACACTGGGACCAGTTAAGGAATCTTTCTTCTCCTTCTTTACTCATCTTCCCAAGCATCAACCGAAGCCAAAACACGTGTAAAAGGAGTGTTCAGTAGTAGATATTTATTATAAATAACAAAATATAACTAAAATATAAGTCATACAAGATATTAAGAATCTTGCAGGTACAATATTTGTAAGTATATAATGTTCAATTCATACAAGCTATTAAAGAAAGAAATAGACCTAAGTGTCCAATTCTGAGACTAACTTCCAAGATCCGCTCTTTAACTCTCTCTCTCTATCTCCAACCGACACAATTCCCCCAACTGTCTCTTGGTCTCTCAGGCCTTATATCTCCTTCTCACGGAAGCTTCCAGAAGAACCTTTATCTTGCTCTCTGATTGGTCAAGAGAGCCTTCCATAGCAGTGATGTCATTCTGCATTTGCATAAACCTCCCTTTACTGCCTGAAGAAGACCTCCAATGACTGGAGCCCAGTCATTACACTTTCCCAAGGCAAGGCTTGCACCTATTTCCCAATGTTGTTCTTGGGGTCTGCCTTCCAGTTGTTTCCAGGTCTTATGGTGACCTTATGGGAGTCTCTGAAGGGGTTTTCTTGGCAGGTTCCTTCAGAGTGGGTTCCCATGACCATCCTCTGAGGCTGAGAGAGTGTGACTTGCCCAAGGCTTCAGTTCTTTTGGAAGCCTTTTTGCTTTATCTTCTAGAAGGCAGCTGAAGTGTTCCTTCTTGCTCTGAAGAAGGAGAGGAACCTTCTGGCATCCAAAAGACTAATGTTCTCTGGAGTTATGTCTGATAATATGAATATATAGGATTGCAATACCTGTTCATTTATTAAAAGGTTTATAGTGCACCCATATCATAGAACCTCACAGCTATGTCTCTTAATAGCAGTTAACCAAATTAAACAGTATATAAGACAAAAACATGAAACAAGCTAGACAAGAGGTCACCACCCGGCTCTTCCATGGTGGTGGCAGTGGGGGCCTGCAGGCCGAGTTGGACAGGAGGCCTCTGGTGCTGCTCCTCTGCCTCCTCTTTGCTGCCACTGCCTCCATCACTGCCATCTCTGCAGAAGGGCCAGATGGTGGACTGGAGGCCTCTTGGCCTCCAACAGCCCCACATGGTCTTTCCCCAGACCATGGCGGCGGGGAGGAAAAAAGTTGGCGAGGGGAGGAGAGGGACTTTTCTCCCCAATGTCGGCACGCGTGGACTTGAGCATATGCGGATTTTGGTATACGCGGTGTGTGTGTGTGTGTGTGTGTGGAATAGATCCCCCTTGTATACCAGGGGCCCACTGTATTCACAAGCAAAGGAGAGCCAAGAGAGCCCTGGAGAGCCTTGGCTTGGAGTGGCTCTGGATCTCTGCTGCCGCAACAAACTACAAATCCCAGGATTCCACAGGATGGAGCCAGGAGAGTTAACACAGTTTCAAACTGGAATATTTCTGCAGTGCAGATACAGCCTGAGCTGGTTGTAAAAGGGTAGAAGTACCCAGGTCTGGTTTTAACCATCTTAATAATGGTTTTACTTTCAAAAAATAAGCACTTGTTTTTTTGTCTAATCTTTATTTTTATTGTTGTTTGTTTGTTTCTATATTTGCTTGTTTCATTCTTGGTAATATGAGATGGTCTGGTCTACCTCCTTCGTTCTTGCATAAAAATCTTTTAATAAGAAAACAGGAGAGACTTCTAAAACCTCCCAAAGGAGCACCTTTTGGCCTTTTTTGGGGGGGGGGGATCCTCCTCTTAGAAGCCAAAGCCCAATGTTTTTGAATAATAATAATAATAATAAAACTATCCTCCCATTTCTGGTCCCTTTTAAAACTCATGTTTCCCAGAAGGAGCAGAGCTGTGTAAGAAAACCATCTCAGAAAAGACACACAAAGAGACACACTTCCTTCCTTTTGGCCCAAGGAGCTGGGCTTCCTTATCACTATAAAGCCTGAGGGAAAGAAAGAGAAGCCAATGGTCAGTTCAACTGAGGGCTCAGAGAAGGTTCCAGAACATTATTCCCCACAGTCACAAGCAGCACACAAAATGGCTGCCAGAACACAAAATGTGTGTCTGGGGCAGGGGGCGGGGTCTTCCAGCTGCTCTGCCCCCATTGGCCAGCCTCAAAAAGAGGTGGAGCTTCTGCTTCTCTATTTAGCTTTGCATGCAGAAGAGTGAGAGAGGAGAGAGCAGTGGAGTTTTAGAGGGAGAAGGAGACAGACAGACAGGAAGGAGAGAGAGAGGGAGAGAGAGAGGGAGGGAGTGAAGTGACAGCAGAGAGAGAAGACCTGGAACCACTAGGCTTCACTGCTGCCCTGAGGTCTGGCTGGTCCTGGCTTAGGTCTACTGCTGCTGGTGCTTTTCTTTGGCCACTGCCATTAAGGAGGGGAGGAAGGAGGCCCAGCAGTCCTTCTAGGCATGGCCCACTCTCTCTGAAGGGGATTTCAATGCTTTTAATGGTGGCTCTCACGCTGTAGCAAAGATGATGATGATGATGATATCAGGCTGGGGGCAGGATAGAGCTGCTGCCAGACTTTAATCATCATTAATGCCACCATCGCTGGGGATTCTTGTTCTGCACCACTGTAATGGCCATGTCTCAGTGCTATGGAACTCTGGGAATGTTCTTTTGGTTTGGCATTTTAGGGGTTGCTAAGGTTTGGAAATCCTGTTTGGGATCCCTTCTGACTTTAGGGCCCTTTCATCCTCCATTTTGGGTTCCCTGAAGGCTCAAACTGCCAACTTCCAAGCACTGAGACAGAGGCGGCCATTTTGTGCTGCTTGTGACTGTGGGGAATAATGTTCCAGAACCTTCTCTGAGGCTTCAGTTGAACAGAGGCTCCTCTTTTCTCCTGAGGCTCCAGAGAGAGAAGGAGGCCAGGCTCCTTGGGCCAAAAGGAAGGAAGTGTGTCTCTTTGTGTGTCTTTTGTGTCTCTTTCTGCTCCTTTTGGGGAACATGGGTTTCAAAAGAGATCAGAAATGGGGGGGGGGTGGTTTTAATACAAGCCTTATTATTATTTTCCACAAACATTGGGCTTTGGCTTCTAAGAGGAGGCTAGTCCCCCCAAAAAAAGGCCAAAAGTAGCTCCTTTGGGAGGTTTTAACAGTCTCATCGGTTTCTTATTAAGAGATTTTCACTCAAGAAGGAAGCCATCTCAAATGACCAAATAAAAATAGAAAGAAACAAGAACAACAAAAATAAAGATTACAGACTAAAACAAACTACTTATTTTTTAAAAGGAAAACCATTATTTGGAGGGTAAAAACAAGACTTGGGTGCTTCTATCCTTTTACAACCGATTTAGGCTGTATCTGCTCTAGAGAAATAATCCGGTTCGAAACCACTTTAACTCTCCTGGCTCCGTCCTGTGGAATCCTGGGATTTGTAGTTCATTGCGGCAGAGAAGGCTAAGTATCCCAAAGGTAAAATCCCAGGATTCCATAGCACTGAACGGTTAAAGCGGTGTCAAAGTGCCTTATTCCTATAGTGCGGATGCAGCCTTCTTTGGAAAGGGGATGGCGCTGGGGGAACTCTGGGCATTTCAGCAGATGATTTATTTATTTATGATGCAGTCAGTTCACATGTAGCTACAGGGACATAAACAGGGCCCTCTCCAATTCCCCATCCCCTCATCCTACACCACTCTAATAGGGCATGGAGTAACTGTTGTGTAGGAGAGCTGCAGTGAATCTATGCTTGGTCCAGGGGGCTTTGGTTGGAGCAGAGGGAGGAAGGGGATGCCCACGTCTGCATTGGCCCAAAGGAGGCATATGTCACCAGCAGGATACTGTTCTCTGTGTCTTTGAGTGCTGCAGTGTTTCTTGCCAAGCCAATCCTAACCCTGGTCCCTTTTCTCAGGACCTTCATCTCGGCCCCCTTGGACACGGCTTTGGGGCCTCTCTTGCTGGAAGTGACCAAGTGCAAGACCACCAGGACCCCCTGCCCACCTGATGGCCAACACAGAGGCCAAGCGGAGGGAGTTGGGCTCCAAAAGAAAGAGGCTGCGGAGGTACAAGAATTCTTTGGTGAGTTGAAGTTCTTGACTATTAATTTCTTTTTTTATATATAATTATTATTTATTTATTAAAATTAAAACAATACAAAATATATAAACATACAACATTCACACCTATCCACTTATACCGTTACATAGATCATATTACATAATAAATAGATACTCATTATAAAATTGGGCTATATATCTGTAAAAACTCCCCATTCCATCTATCTATCAACTTATCTATCTAACCCTAAATTTACGTACCTCTTCTTCACTTCTTCTTAACTACACTAATCTAAATGTTTCTCTCCTTCTTCCCTAACCCATAGATTCTTCTTCTCTTCATTATGATCCCAATTTCTTACTCTAAGCACTCTCGAAACTAAACTAAAATTCTAGGCTTCCAAATTATACTGTTCTTTTCTTCCACACTTCTTCAAAATCTCATTCTCTCTTCATTCTTACACGCTAATTGGCTTCCTTCTTACCAGTATGTACTAACTTGATTAATTGACTTTATTAAAATTTAACAGGAAAGAAGTATGGGTTCTATCTTACCAAATCAAGCTATATTAATAGCTGCTAAATTCCCCAAATTCTCTTTCAAAAATTAGATAACCACACTCCATTCTTCTGTTAATTTCCCCTTATTTTCATTCCTCAATGTCTGAGTTAATTTGTCTATTTCTATTCCATCATACAATTTTATCATCCAGTCCTCCTTTGTTGGAATATCACTACATTTCCATTTTTAAGCATAACATATCCAGGCAAGAGAGACCATATAAAAAACAATTCTTCCATATTTAGAGGGAATTTCATCTCCAAATATACCCAAAAGATAAAATTCGGGTTTTAAATGTAAATTGATATTTAAAATTTCCCTGATGCAATCCTTAATCATTGCCCAAAATTTTTTAGCCCAATCACACATCCACCAGCAGTGGTAAAAATATCCTTTTTACATTTCCAGCATCTGTTGCTATTCTTTTTATAGATGTTTACTAGTTTGTCTGGTGAGAGATACCATTGATAAAACATTTTGTAAAAATTCTCCCTCAAGTTTTGAGAAGCTGTATATCTAAATCCATTTTTCCAAACTCTTTCCCATTGTGAAAGTAATATAGGGTGGCTGACACTCCTTGCCCATTTAATCATCTGGTGTTTTACCACCTCCTCTTCTGTGTCATACTGTAATTGTGTTTTATAGGTTTTGCTAATTAATTAATTTTCTTCAAGGGCCAAAATCTTTCCTAAATGGGGGTCATCCTCCTTTCTTACAAAACCATATGTTTTCTCATCTAACCTAAATCGTTCATAGATCTGTCTGTATGCGAACCATGTTCCTTTCCATCCTTCTTCCAGTAGTTTTTCTCTTGTTTAAATTACCCAATTTCCTTTCCGAAATACCAACAAATCATTATAATTATATCATTTTGAGTCTTTGGCCATTTCCTTTCTAAAGAAGGCTTCATGAGGTGAGACCCTTCCGTTCAATTTAGGTAGGATTCTATCTTTGTAACGGTTCCAAATTTTTAACAGGGGTTTCCTAATACAATGATCCATAAAAATTTTATTTTGTTGGGATTTCTCATATGCCAAGTAAGCATGCCAACCAAATTTCAACCCATCCCCTTCCAATTCCAGAAGTCTTTCATCCTCTAGAGTTACCCAATCCTTAACCCACATCAACATGAAAGCAAGTGGAGAACATATTCTCCCAATATGGCAGAGACAGTCCTGATTAACCCTCTGTCACCCACCTTTTCAGGGGCTTTTAAAAATGTCCCAGTTGCTCTCTCCTCCTCCCACTTCCCCCTTTTCAGCTCACTTCAGTTCCTGAGTGCCATTGAGTTTGCCCCCCATCAACTCAAAAGTGGGGAGAAGATAGGAAAGAAGGAGGCAGGATATTGCCCTTCCCAGGAGGCTCAAGCAAAAGCAAACTGCTGTGCCCTTCCCCGTTTGTGACCATCCTCATAAATACAGTGGTACCCTGGGATACGAATGCGCCGCCTTACGAAATTTCCGGGTTACGAAAAAAATCAATTGAAAAAAACTGTTCCGGGTTACGAAGGTTATTTCGGGTTACGAAAAAATTTTTGGTGCTTTTCGGCGCTATTTCGCAAGAAATCGCGGCTTTTCCCCATTAGCGCCTATGGCATTTCGGCTTGCGAAGGCTTTTCGGGTTACGAACGGCGCCGCGGAACGAATTAAATTCGTAACCCAGGGTACCACTGTAACTTTGGCCATCTTCACCGCCTTCTGGATTGCTTGTCCACATGTGTCTTGCAATGTTGGGGGATATGGGGGAACATCTCTGGATCTAAATATGGGGTAGCCCCATTGGCCCTCAATCCCAGCGTGCTCCCCAAAACTGTTATTAAAATTACGTTTTCCTCTGAAATGTGGCAAGAAATTTCTAAATGCACTATAATTCTTTGGTGGCTAAATGTTCTGTATGTGTTGGGATAGTCAGGTTTTTGCTTGCTAACATAATTTAAACTTTATTTCCTGCACTGAATTCTGAAGTGATGAATTAATATTTGGATGCATCGTGTGATTTGCTCCCCTTTTCCTTAGTCACTCTCTGGATGAGGGTTATTTTCTCTTGCAGGTGACCTTTGCGGACGTGGCAGTATATTTCACTGAGGAGGAATGGAAACTGTTGACGAAGAAACAGAGACTGATGTACAGTTATGTGATGATGGAGAATTATCAGAATGTGGCCTCTGTGGGTAAGGAACCTGAATCCATTCTCCTTTCTATGAAGACTGAGGTCCCTTTTATGCTAAATTATCATGGTGCTATGATTCCACTAGAATTATAGAATCATAGAGTTGGAATAGACCACAAGGGCCATCCAGTTCAACCCCCTTTTGCCATGCAGGAATACATTTCCAAACACCATCCAGCCTCTGTTTAAAGACCCCCAAGGAAAAGGACTCCACGAAACTAAGGGAGTTGCACTGCCAAAGAGCTCTTACTGTCGCTCCTCAAAGGGCTTGATGGTTTCAAGATCCTTCACCACTTTGGCTGCCTTCCTCTGGGCATGTTCCAACTTGACAACATCCTTTTTAAATTGTGGGGCCCTGAACTGGATACAGGATTATTCTGACTAAAGCAGAACAGAGTATCACTATTACATCCCTTGATCTTGAAACTTTACTTGTATTGATGCAACCTAGATTGACATTGGCCTTTTTAGCTGTATACTGTATTGGTTGTGAGTCATCTCCTGGTGCCACACAGCATGAAGCATCCTCTGCATTTAGCTTGCATCATGCCATGTGCTCTGACTCAACACTCAATGGCAGTCTCACAGGAAATGATGCCACTTTTCAATCAAAGTATTTTTACACATATTTAATGGAATATTTTTCAACTGCCTGACTCTCTGATGCCACTGATTTCCTCGTGGTAGTTCCCCTACAATCTCTTCATTGCTAGCTCCTAGGAGTAAGGATACAATCATTATATGGATTTGGGGGCATCCAGAACAGTATCATGCTCAGGTCACTCACACCAACTTTATTAATTGAACCTGAAATAGGGAGGGGTGAACGTAGGGCTAAATCTTGGGGTAACACCTTCCTCTCTTAACACTGAGATTCAGTCTTGTCTGTCATTGTCCTTGTTTACAGAAGAACTTGTCAGTCATGAGAGAGTCCACACAAGAAAGAAGTCACTTTTCCAGCGATGGAGGGAGGGAATCCTCAATTGGGTTAGTTCCCTCCTCTCGCTCCAATAGGCAGGGACTAGGAAGTTGCAGGTGACGTCAAGGAGGGAACGCCCCTGACCTTCCAGTCTTGTTCCTGCCTCGCTCCAGATAGGTCATTCTTCCTCTTTCTCTCCAACTCCAACTTTACAAACAATAATAATAATCCTTTCCTTCTCCTTCCCTTCCTTCTGAGTGCAGGACTAGATAGGGAGTCAGGAGCTACAGCATGGAGGATGCGGAGGAGAGCCCCGGCATGTCCGGGGATTCCTCGCAGATTGAGGGTGCCCTGCGGCGAGTCCGCACAGCGGCACAAGCAGGGACCCCCAAATTGGCGCGGCCAGAGGAGGGAGAACCCTCGTCTCCGAGCCCAGATGCGCCACAGCACTTACTCCCTTCCCGGGATCGGGAAGGAGTGGTGCAACCAGCGGAGCCCATCAGGCATGTAAGTAGCCCTTCTCTGCCTCTCCCAGCAGCCTCTCCCTTCACCCTCCCCCCTGAGATTTCCTCCCTTCTGGCCTCCTTAATCGCAGCACAGGCTTCGGTCTTAGCAGGCCAGGTCGCCCCTTCCCCTTTACTCCATCCCCAGCCCTTGCCTAGTGAGATACCAGCGGCCCTTCCTCCTTCCCAAAACCCTCCCAGGGACTCTGTCAGGAGGCTCAACGATTCCCCTCACCGGGCTCACTCACCTTCTTCTTCAGTGCCAGCCAGATCGTCATCAGAGGCCATTCCAGCCAATGAGAGGGGCAAATTCAAACCTAGGCTGCACAAACGCCTCGGAGCGGTTAAAAGTGGCGGTAAAAAGCCCGCCAAACCCACTCATTCTAAGGCTTCTCATAAGAGAAGGGCGACATCTAGTGGCCAACAGTTAAACTACAAGAAAGCCAAACTGCTACTTTCCAATCATTCCTCAGATGAATCTATGGATAACTCCCAGTCTCAGTCAGTTTCTGAGGGGGGTGAAAATGATCTTTCTGAAGAAGAGGAGATGGATACCCCCCTTCCTCCTTCCTCTGCCAGACTATTTACTGCTGATGATTTTTCCATTCTCCTGAAGAAAGCCATTAAGGCTCTGGAATTGACTGACACACCCAAACCTACTCAGGTTCTGGACACTGATTTACCTCAGGGAAAGGGTGACTCCTTCCCATGTCCTTGTCCTCCTTGCACAGAGGTCCCATTTCCTGCTCACTTTATGAGAGTGGTCAGAGAAGAGTGGACCAAACCTGCAACTGTTAGACCAAACCCTTCAATAGTCAAACAATTTTACACCTCACCATCCTCAGTGATGTCAAAATTTCAGGTCCCTTTGGTTGATGCACCCGTCTCACAACTCGTTTCCTCAGCCATTTACGCCAAAGATGGCGATGACACTCTAAAAATTCCAGAAGACAAAAGAGCAGAGTCAGCCTTAAAAAGAAGTTTCGAGGCTTCTTCCACAGCCATCAGGGCTTCATCCTCTGTCTCTATCCTCTCAAGGGCTGCTTATGGCTGGGCCAAAGACCTTATCCAGCTTGTGCCCAAAGGTGACACCAAGCTTCGTCAGGGTATAAATAAGCTAGTGAAGGTTCTTGCATTCATTTCAGATGCTTCACTTGACATCATCCAATTTTGTGCCAGGGCCCAGGCTGCCTCTATTCCGGTGAGAAGGCAGATTTGGCTAAAAAACTGGCAAGTCGATATGCGGTCCAAACAGAACCTCACTATGGCTCCCTTCGGGGGATCAAAACTCTTCGGTGATGTGCTGGACCCTATACTCATCGAGACTAAAGACAAAAAGAAGGCGCTTCCATCCTCATATAGACGCGACGACAAAAAGTCCTCCCGCCAGGGTCAATCATCTGGTCGTTCCTTTCGTACCAACAGCAACTCCTCCTTCAAACAAAGAGACAACAGATATGGAAAACAACAACAATGGCCTGATCGGAGATTTTCACCTAAACATCAGTCACAGTCTAGAGCCTTCAGAAAAACTGCCTCCAACAACCCTGGATCCTCCAACCCTGGCAAACAGGGAACCAATCAGCGATCCTGACTACCCACCGGATCTGGTGGGAGGCAGGCTACAACATTTCCACCATGTTTGGCAAACAACCACATCAGACAGATGGGTCTTGTCGACTATTTCACAGGGCTACTTGATAGACTTTATTCACCCTCCTCGCGACCATTTCACAGTTTCACCAAGGTCGAAGCGTCACGCAAACACCTCCTGATGCTGGAGGCCATCGATCACCTACTGAAGATAGGGGCAATCGAAATAGTACCACCTCCAGAGAGACACAAGGGGTGCTACTCCATCCTGTTTATAGTGCCCAAGAAAAACAAATCATGGAGGGCAGTCCTGGACTTAAAGAGGGTCAACAAGAGTGTCCGAAAACGTCATTTCAGAATGGAGACTCTAAAGACAATATTAGAGTCATTAAAACAACGAGTCTACATGGCAGCCTTAGATTTAAGGAAGGCTTATTTGCACATTCGGATACACCCATCTCACCGCAGATACCTCCGTTTTTGTTACAACAAACGTCACTTCCAATACAGGGCGCTTCCATTTGGCCTCTCATCAGCCCCAAGAGTTTTCAGCAAAATAATGATAGCCTTAGTTGCACACTGGAGACTACAGGGCCTATACGTCTTCCCATATTTAGATGATTTACTGATTGCCGCCCCAACCTTTCAACAGGCATCCAGCGCTGTCACTGCGGTGTTACATTCATTGTCTCTCCATGGTTTTCTGGTAAATCATGGGAAGAGCCACCTTATCCCTTCTCAGACGATTCTTCACTTAGGATCATTGATAGATACCCTCAAGGGAGTTGTATCACTGCCACCACAACGAATAAAGGACATTCAAGACCTGATAACCTCCATTCTTCCTTTACCATCAATAGATCTACTTCTTCTTGCAAGGCTTCAGGGACTCATGATATCAGCCATGCCCTGTGTCCCCTGGGCTCGATTTCACTCAAGGGAACTGCAATGGCTGCTCCTACCCTTTCAGCAGATGATTACCCAAAAGAGACACAAACAGGTTCATGTGCCCCAAAGCGTAAAAAGGTCACTACAGTGGTGGATGTCCAATCGAATACAACTGGGACGCCCGATATGGCTTCTTCACCAGATACAAATAACCACAGATGCAAGTCTCCACGGATGGGGTGCCACCCTCGGCACACACGTGGCTCAAGGCAGGTGGTCAGATCACGAAAGAGCCCACAGCATCAATTGGCTAGAACTCAGGGCGATCCGCCTGGCCCTTCTGGCCTTTGCCCAGCCCGTAAACCACACCCATGTTTTGGTCAGGATGGACAACATCACAGCAAAAGCTCATGTCAACAGAGAGGGCGGAACCAGATCACGAGCGCTGATGCAGGAGACCAAAAGTCTAATAAGTTGGTCGGAAATCAACCTCCTGTCTCTAAGGGCCGAACACATAAAAGGGACTCTAAGCACCAAAGCAGACTGGCTAAGCAGGACAGACATAGACCAAGCAGAATGGCATCTCCATCCAGAGGTATTTCAAATGATATCCCAGTCTCTGGGGACTCCCATGTTAGATCTGTTCGCATCCCCAGTAAACAATCAGCTACCGAGATTCTTCTCCCGATTCCCGTCTCAGGGTTCAGAGGACACCGACGCCCTTCATGCTCCGTGGCCTCCGGGTCTGCTCTATGCCTTTCCCCCGATCCCAATGATATCCAGGTGCCTGCTAAAGCTAAGAAGCGAAAGAGCTACCCTGATACTGGTTGCTCCACATTGGCCAAGAAGGGCCTGGTTTCCAGAAATCTTATCCCTATCACAGGACAAGTTCAGACTTCCTCTGCGCCCAGACCTGTTATCCCAGGGTCAGATATTTCATCCAGACCCACAATGGCTCAATCTTCACGCATAGAGACTGAACGCCTCATCCTGTTAAGAGATGGCCTAAATGCTCAGGTAGTTGATTCCATCATCCAGTCTAGAAGACCTCCGACTAGGCGAATATATGAGTACACTTACCGCAACTTCACTTCTTGGTGTAACTCAAATAATATATCTACAGCCTCATTCTCAGTAGGCGACCTTCTCCTCTACCTTCAACAAGGACTTGATAAGGGACTCAAGCCCAACACTCTAAAAAGACAAATATCAGCAATCACTTTGGCTCTACCTGTCAAACTATCAAGTCAGATTTCTTCCCATCCTTATGTCAAGAAATTCTTGAGGGCAGCTACACTACTTGGTCCTCCCGTAGTTCACCGTTATCCAACTTGGGACCTCCATTTAGTTTTGGCAGCTCTCACTACAGCTCCTTTTGAACCACTACCCCAAACAGACATCAAATTCCTTACTTGGAAGATGTTATTTCTTATAGCCATTACCTCCGCCAGAAGAGTCTCTGAGCTAGCAGCCTTGTCAGTCAGATCAGAGCTTTGTTCTTTCAGAGAGGACTCAGTGGTGTTACGTCTAGACCCAACATTTATCCCCAAAGTCAACTCTACCTTCCACAGGTCCCAGGAGATCGTGTTACCGTCTTTCTGCCCTAAACCCAAAAGACAATTAGAAAAAACCTGGCACACGTTAGATGTCCGGCAGGCCCTTCGAATCTACATCAAGCGTACATGACGTTTTCGTACTTCTGATCGCCTGTTTGTCTCTTTTGCTGCTTCATCTAAGGGCAAAAGAGTGTCCTCTTCCACACTATCTAGGTGGTTAAGAGACTGCATATCCAAATGTTATACTTCTAATAGCTCATCTGCCCCTCGGGCTATCACCGCCCATTCTACACACAGTGCTGCCACATCGGCTGCCCTCTCCACTAATGCTCCCCTGTTAGATATTTGTAGGGCTGCCACTTGGGCTTCCCCCTCCACTTTTGTCCGCCACTACCGTTTGGATGTTTTCCAATCCACAGAGGCTTCGTTTGGTAGACGAGTCCTCCAAGCGATTGTCTAGTTGCCATTGTCAGTTCTCCCTCCCACAGTAGATAGCTTTGGCATATCCCAATTGAGGATTCCCTCCCTCCATCACTGGAAAAATGAACATTGGCTTACCTTGTGATATGTTTGTTTTCAGCTGTGGAGGCGATGGAATCCTGCCCTCCCAGAACTGAGGTCACACTTCGGTTTTGGAGAGGATAAGCTAGATACAGTTATTTTGTACATAGTTTTGCTGTTCTTAACCTTCTATATGTTAGTGTTAAATAATCTTTAGCTTTGGCTGTTACAACGACTGGAAGGTCAGGGGCGTTCCCTCCTTGACGTCACCTGCAACTTCCTAGTCCCTGACTATTGGAGCGAGAGGAGGGAACTAACCCAATTGAGGATTCCATCGCCTCCATCGCTGAAAACAAACATATCACAAGGTAAGCCAATGTTCATATTCCAAGCACTATTCAGCCTCTGTTTAAAGACCTCCAAAGAAGAGGACTCCACCAAACTCTAAGGGAGTATATTCCACTGTTGAAGAGCTATTACTGTCCCAAAGTTCCTCCTAATGTTCAGGTGGAACCTCTTTCCCTGTGGCTTGCATCCACTGTGATGCCTCCTTTTCCCTGTAGCAGCAGAAAGCAAGCTTGCTCCATCCTCAATACGACCCTTTCCAATATTTAAACATGGATATCATATCCGCTGTTAATTTTCTTTTCTCCAGGATAAACATACCCAGCTCTCTAATCTGCTCCTTATAGGGCTTGATGGTTTCCAGGTCCTTTTAGTTGCCCTCCTCTGGGCATGTTCCAACTTGTAAACATCCCTTTTGAATTGTGGAGCCCAGAACTGGACACAGGATTATTCCAAGTGAGGCCTGACCAAAACTGAATAGAGTGGCACTATTACTTCCCTTGATCTAGAAATTATACTTGTATTGATGCAGCCTAGAATCACATTGGCCTTTTTAGCTGCCGCATCACACTGTTGGCCCGTGTTCAACTTGTGGTCTACTAGGAGTCCTAGATCCCTTTGAAGCATAGTTTAATTGTGATAGCAACATCCTGTAGAATATTTGAATTTGTAGTTTAGTGAGGCATTATTGCTCTCCACTTTATAAGGATACTAAATACCCGATTGTAAACTGCCAATTGTCAGAACCAGCTTCTGTGGTTCATCCAGAATGGTATTGGGGTTTAGGGGGCTATTGTTAGTAGGTTAAATGCTAGTACTTTTAAGTAGTTGTTAAGGATAGTGGGGCGTAGAACGGCTTGGGGAAAGTAAGCAGTTGTGGAGGCTCTTAAATGACTGGTTTGTGAGCTTTGAGTGGCAAACATGCCCCAGGAGGGAGAGGCGTATGTGAACGGTGGAAGAAGAAGGCAAGAGGTACCTTGGCAGCCGGGCTGTTTAGGGGCTGAAGGGGTAGGAAAGGGAGGAGTGTGAATGTAGTTAATGATGGAGGGAAAAGGTTTAGATGCTTCAGAGACTGCTTAGACCTGTTAATGGACACTTCTGCCTGACTTTCTCAATAAACCTTTCGGTACAAGCAAAATACTTTTTAGTTCTGAAACTTACTTCTGATCCCAGATATCACAACAATTCTAGGATTTTGTGGGAAGACAGCATGGAGATTAATGCATTTCTCCCCGAAATGGTACTCAGCACATCTCTGAGTATGTTTCCTACTTTTTTTGCCCTCTTCCAGCCTTTTGAGGCTCTGGAGAGGCTTCTTGGAGAAAAGACCTCTCTTGGCCCTGCAGTGGCTCAGAGAAGTTCCAACACTGTCAAAATGGCCTCCACTTCCCCAAAAGGATGCAATGGGATACTGAGGGGCAAAACATTATCCCTATTTTAAGGCAATATAATGTGCGGTTGCCCCTGAGATCCCATGGGGGCCAATCAATCTCCAACAGTAGCCCATCCCTGTCTTAGAGATGTCTTAAGGCTGCTCCCTGGTGCTTGATCCTCACCAAAATTCGAATCCAGATCCCAGCCTCCTTGCTATGCCTTTCCCAATGACTTATTTGTATATTGATTATCCTGCCTTTCTCAACAAATGAGCCTCAAAGTATCCCTTTTATGCATCACATAAATGGGTGTGTGCCTGTGATAGAGAGAAGAAAAACAGAAAGGCAGGAAAGAGATGGTGAAGGTGAAATGATGAAGCAGTGCAGATGGGAAACAGGGAAGGTTGGAGAGTGGAGGGAGAAAGGGAAAGGGATCAGGCTTAGGGCGGAAAAATGAAATGCACAGATATAGGATGGGGGACACCTGGCTGAATGAAACTACTTGTGAAAGGGATCTAGGAGTCCAAGTAAATCACAAGTTGAACATGTATCAACAGTGTGATGCGGCAGTGAAAAAAGGCCCATGTGATTCTAGGCTGCATCAATACGAGTGTAGTTTCTAGATCAAGGGAAGTAATAGTGCTACTCTATTCTGCTTTAGTGAGGCCCCACCTGGAACACTGTGTCCAGTTCTGGGCACCACAATTTAAAAAGGATGTGGAGAAACTGGAGCGTCTCCAAAGGAGGGCAACTAAAATGGGGAACGGTCTGGAAACCATGCCCTATGAGAACGCCTTAGAGAGCTGGGGATGTTTAGCCTGGAGAAGAGACGGTTAAGATGTGATATGATAGACCAGTTTAAATATTTGAAGGGATGTCATATTGAGGAGGGAGCAAGCTTGTTTTCGGCTCCTCCATAGATTAGAACACGGAACAATGGATGCAAACTGCAGGAAAAGAGATTCCACCTCAACATTAGAAGGAACTTCCTGACAGTAAGGGCTGTTCAACAGTGGAACAAACTCCCTCGGAGTGTAGTGGATCTTCCTTAGAGGTCTTCAAACAGAGGCTAGATGGCCATCTGTCGGGGATGCTTTGATTCCTGCATGGCAGAATGTGGTTGGACTGGATGGCCCTTGTAGTCTCGTCCAACTCTATGATTCTAAGCCTCTGGGAGCCAGGAGAGGAAGGCAGAAGCAAAGCCAGGATCGCCTAGCTCTGTGCGGAGAGAAAGGGACGTCTGAGAAAGGCCAGGAAAGAAACTTTGGGGATTGGGAGGCAGCCACCAAACTGACAGATGATGATGATGATGATGATGATGATAATAATAATAATAATAATAATAATAATAATATTTGTATCCCCCCCTCTCCCAACGGATCGAGGCGGTATTATAACCGTAAAATAGCCACAAAACAACAATAGCATCCAATTTACACACAGTAAAACAACAAGTCACTTAAAACTCAATTCAGGACAAATAAAAACATTGTTTAAAATGCACAATTGTGATCAGAAGTGGGATTTTCCCTTAAGTTCTTTACAAGAGGTTGAGTGGGTAAGCCTGCTGGAAGAGATCCGTCTTAAGTGCTTTATTGAAAGCATCCAAGGTGGTGATAAGATGGGTCTCCTCTGGCAAGTTGTTCCATAACTTGGGGGCAATGGTTATACATGCTCTGTGGGAAGTTGTTCTTAGCCTGGAGCCCTGGTGGCGCAGTGGTTAAATGCCTGTACTGCAGCCAATTCACTCGAAACCAGAAGCTTGCGAGTTTAAGACCAGCAAAAGGGCCCAAGCTCGATTCAGGCTTGCATCCTTCTGAGGAGGGAGCTAAAATGAGTACCCAGACTGTTGGGGGCAAATTAGCTTACTTGCTAATTAGCTTACTTGCTGTTCACCGCTATGATCTTTGGAATAGCGGTATATAAATAAAACATATAATAATAATAATAATAATAATAATAATAATAATAATAATAATAATTAGGTGAAGTCAGGTGAAGCGACGAGTCAAGAAACACCCCCAGACTGCGCACAGAGTCCTTCACAGGGAGCGTGACCCTGTTCAGGACAGGTGGAACCACCGCCATTCCTGGACCAGGAGAACCTATCACAAGTACCTCCGTTTTCTCTGGATTCAGCTTGAGTCGGTTTTCCCTCATCCAGCCCATTACTGACTCCAGACAGGCCACGAGAGGAGAGACACCATCCCCGGTCACTGCATCAGTCGGAGACATAGAGAAAATGATCTGGGTGTCATCAGCGTATTGATAACCCCGCGCCCCATGTCTCCGGATGATCTCTCCCAGCGGTTTCATGTAAATGTTAAATAGCATGGGAGACAGAATGGCTCCTTGAGGGACTCCAGTTATAAGGGCCCTCTCATCGGAGCACACGTCTCCCAGCTGCACCATCTGGGACCTCCCAGAGAGGTAGGACCGGAACCACTGGAGCGCAGTGCCCCCGATTCCCACCTCTGCCAGGCGTCCCAGAAGGATACCATGGTCTATGGTATCGAAAGCTGCTGAGATGTCCAAGAGCACCAACAGGGACACGCTTCCCCTGTCAATGCCCAGACGGAGATCATCGACCAAGGCGACCATGGCCGTCTCAACCCCGTAACCCGCCCGGAAGCCAGTTAATGGAATATTTTTCAATGGCCAGACTATCTGCTTCTACTGATTTCCTCATGGCAGTTCCCCTTCAATCTCTTCTTTGCTAGCTCCTATGAGTAAGGATACAGTCATTATATGGAGTTGGGGGCATCCAGAACAGGGTCATGCTCAGGTCACTCACAACAATTTTATTAATTTAATCTCAAATAGGGAGGGGTGAACCTGGGGCTAAATCTTGGGGTAACACTTTCCTCTCTTAACACTGAGATTCATTCTTGTCTGTCATTGTCCTCCTTTACAGAAGAATTTGTTAGTCATGAGAGAGTCCACAGAAGAAAGAAGTCACATAAATGCCAGCATTGTGGGAAATATTTTGCTTACATGTCAGTCCTAGTCATGCATCGGAGGGTCCACACAGGAGAGAAGCCATACAAATGCCAGCATTGTGGGAAAGGTTTTTCTTGGAAGTCACACCTAGTGAAACATCAGAGAGTCCACACAGGAGAGAAGCCATACAAATGCCAGCATTGTGGCAAGTGTTTTTCTTTGAAATCAGCCATAGTGAGACATCAGAAAGTCCACACAGCAGAGAAGCCATACAAATGCCAGCATTGTGGGAAATGTTTTTCTTGGAAGTCAGTCCTAGAGAGACATCAGAGAATCCACACAGGAGAGAAGCCATACAAATGCCAGCATTGTGGGAACTGTTTTTCTCAGCAGTCACACCTAGTGACACACCAGAGAGCCCACACAGGAGAGAAGCCATACCACTGCCAGCATTGTGGGAAAGGTTTTCCTCGGCAGTCAATCCTAATGACACACCAGAGAATCCACACAGGAGAGAAGCCATACAAATGCCAGCCCTGTGGCAAATGTTTTCCTCAGAAGTCAATCCTAGTGACACATCAGAGAATCCACACAGGAGAGAAGTCATACAAATGCCAGCATTGTGGAAAATGTTTTTATTTGAAGGGAGACTTAGTGAGACATCAGAGAGTCCACACGAAAGAGAAGCCATACAAATGCCAGCATTGTGGGAAATGTTTTTCTCGGCAGTCACACCTAGTGACACACCAGAGAATCCACACAGGAGAGAAGCCATACAAATGCCAGCAGTGTGGAAAATGCTTTTCTTGGAGGTCAGGCCTATTCAGACACCAGAGAGGCCACACAGGAGAGAAGCCACACAAATCCAAGAAGTGAACGGACATTATTTTTGTAAAGATGGAATACAAAAATATTTTTTTTCAATCCAGTGGTGCTAAAAAGCCCTTATGAATTTATTTGTACGGTTTTTCTGTCCATATGTCTGTTTATGTTTTAAAGTTATGTTTTGTTGAGTTTAGGTTTTAATTGCTACTAGTATAGATAATTGCTTTGGGTCATAAATTTGGCTGGGGTTTATGGGTCATGGTTTAGGTTAGTTAGATGGGGGACTGGGATTTTTTATAGCTAATTAGAATAGCAATGATAGCATTCGGAATTTGTGGGATGTTGGCTGAAGAAGCTTCTTCGAATGTCTGGGGCAGGGAGAGATTGTGCGAGTGAGAAGGATGTCAAAGTGGGGCTGGTTAATAGGGGGGATAGATGGTGGGAATTGTAGGTGGGGGCTAGGTTTGGTAGAAGGTGGTGTTTTAGGTTTTGGGGTTTCAATATATTCTTTGGCTTGGGGAGGGCAGTTCTGCCTTAAAAACTGAATTTCTGACTATATGTTTTCAATAAAGTTATTTCCTATTTCAACACACTGGACTCTTTGATGCAGAGAAGTTGTAAATTTGCACAAAACTGACACTTTCTTCTCTCTTCAGTCCTCAGCTCCATTCCCAGCCATAAGAACAGCAAAAGCAAACACACACACGAGATACGAGTCGACTTGGATGCCAGCATAATATAATAAGAAAATATTTGTTCCTAGCCCGCTCTATGACGGAGAAACTGGGCTTGTTACAACAATAAAATACATCGAGGTTACAATAAAATCCAAAAGAAATCAATCCCTATGCCTACGCCTCCCCCCCCCCGATCCCAGTATTAAAACTGGATTAAACAATGAGAGTATAAATGTTGGGAGAAAATGCAGAGATGAACTCAGAGTAATCTTGGAAGCTTGTGAGTAGATAGACAAACTGGCAGACTGGAGCTTTGCCAAGAAACACAGCTGCTAAATTAAAGCACCGTAAGCTGGCTTTTCTCCAAAGAGGCTCTGTTTATTTTTGGTTGCAAAACATACACGAGAGCTAGACCAACACCATCCACCAGTTACAAAACCAACACTGTACAATGATGATTTGAGCTTACATACACTTTTGCCATGTGGCAATCTAGCTCAACCCCTTCCTGTACAATTTCCTGTGTTACCTGGATTACTGTCCACCATTCCAGATGACACAGCATATTTCCATAAGTGCTATGCGCTGCTCTCTGGCACACTCCGCCACAATCTTGGACAATCACCTGCTGTCTGGAGCCACAGCTGCAACCAATTCCTGGTTAAGAGCAGCGAGTGTCCATTAGCTTCTCTGCCACATCTGAACATTTTCAATGCTGCTCCATACCTCAACAATTAAAACAGTAAAACAGTAAAAAAATTTGATTAAAATTATAGAGGCTATAGGTGAGGTGTCCAGGGACTCTGTGAATAAGATCATACTGGATCAGTTTGAATCTGTGAGTACCAAGGATGTGGACAAGCTCCTTGGAAGTATGAAGAAGACAACATGCCCTCTCAACCCTTGCCCTTCATGGCTGATCTTCCAAGGAGGAGATGATTTGAGGACTCACCTCAGATATATCATAGATGCATCTCTTAGGGAGGACTATTTTCCATCTTGCTTAAAAGAAGCAGTGATATGGCTGCTTCTGAAAAAGCCCTTCCCAGATCCCTTGGACATTTCATTTCTCTTCAACTCCAAATGCTCTTGGATGAAACAGATTACCTAGATCCATTTCAACCTGGCTTCAGGATGGGATACGGAGTCAAGATTGCTATGGTCACCTTAGATGATCTCCGCTTGAGTATCGAAAGGGGAAGTGTGAGCCTGTTGATGCTTTTGGACCTCTCAGTGGCTTTTGATACTATGGACCATGGCATCCTTCTGGAACGCCTGAGGGAATTGGGGATCGGGGCCAATGCATTGTAATGGTTCCGTTCCTATTTCTCAAAGAGATTTCAGATGGAGATGCTTGGGGACAGTTGCTCCTCTAAAAGGGATATTAAATCCAGCATTGCCCAGGGCGCCTTCCTATCCCCAATGCTATTCAACATCTACATGAAACCGCCAAGAGAGTTCATCCAGAGGCATGGGGCGGGTGCTCTCAGTATGCTCATGACATCCAGAGATATCTCAGTGACAACTAAAGAAGGCATCTCCCTCTGAATGAATGTCTTAAGGCAGTAATGGGCTGGATGAGGAAAAACAGATTGAAATTGAATTCAGATTAAACAAAGGTGTGTATTGTTGGAGGTCCTATTCTGGGTATGGAGGTCTGTCAACCGGTCCTGGATGGAGTCACACTTCCCCTAAAGGACTGTGTTTGCAGTTTGGGGGTGCTCCTGGTCCGTCTATCCAGTTGCCAGATCATATAGATGTGATGGCCAAGAGTGCTTGTTATCATCTTTGATTGATACGCCAACTGCGTCCCTTCCTGGAACCTAAAGGCCTAAAATCTATGGTGCATGCGCTGGTAACCTCACGTCTTGACTTCTGTAATGTGCTCTACCCTTGTATCAAGTCCAGAAACTTCAACTAATGCAAAATATGGCAGCCAGAGTGGTCACTGGTAAATCTAGACGTGACCATATCACACCTATTCTAACGTCTCTTCACTGGCTGCTCATTAATTTCCGGGGACAGTACAAGGTCTTGGTTATAACCTTTAAAGCCCTTCATGGCTTGGGCCCAGCTTACTTATGGGATCTCCTTCTCCCATACAATCTGCCCCAGACATTGAGATCCTCTAGTAAAAGCTTACTGCAGCCAGCAATAACAAGGCTGGCTGCAGTTACCCAGAGGACCTTCTCTTCTGCCGCTCCCAGTTTATGGAATAGCCTCCGGAAGAGATCTGATATAGCACCCATCTTAAAGCTTTAAAAAGGCAATGAAGACGTATATCTTCTGGCAGGCCTTTCCAGATTGACATTACATCAATCTCCAATGAATTGAATAAATTGTTCAAGAACTGCTCTAACTGCCTCTGCTCTATTTTTAATAATTGTTTTAATAATTGTTTAAGAATTTAATTGTATTTTAATGCAGAAGGGAGGAATTGGGAGAGTTTTGGACACAACAATGATAAGTTGCTATTGCATTTTACTGATTCTTTTGATCTGTTTGGAGAAGCGCCATAATAATAATAATAATAATAATAATAATAATAATACAATGATAAATAAGCAAGGCAATATGATTAAATTTAAAACATGAGAAGAAATAAGAGAAGAAGGTAAACAATGTAACTGGCTTATTTTCATGCAAATAAAATAAAGGTTTTTGTTGGATATGAAAAAAAAAAGGAATAGAAATAATTAGTACAGAAATACTAGGAAATGTGCTTACTATCAGGAAAGGTTCACTTGTGGGGAGATTGTATAAAATCCTGTTAAAACATGAGATGGAATCTGAAGTGGTTAAAAAAAACATGGTTCGATGGCCAAGAAATCTAGGACACAATATTGAGATGGAAGAATGGGAGTTAACCTGGAAAAGGAGGATAAAATACACAGCTTCCCAAGCCCTAACGAAAAACTATTACAAAGTATTTTTTCGATGGTATTTAAAACATGAAAATATACATAAAATATCTAAGACTTGTTCTGATGGGTGCTGGATGTGCGGAAATGAAAAGGGCACATTTCCCCATCCCTGCTGGTCCTGTGTCAAAGTGAAAGAATACTGAAATATAGTAATACACTGTATAATAAGACTGGCAGAAGACTGGGATAAAGAGATGGACTATATCAAAATGATGGAAGATTTAAGGGGATTCATAGAATCATAGAGTTGGAAGAGACCCCAAGTGCCATCCAGCCCAACCCCATTCTGCCATGCAGGAAATCTCAATCAAAGCATCCTTGATAGATGTCCTTCCTGCCTCTGCTTAAAGACCTCCAAGGAAGGAGACTCCACTATAGTCTCTGAGGAAGGAGTGTATTCCACTGTCGAACAGCCCTTACTGTCAGGAAGTTCCTCCTAATGTTGAGGTGGAATCTCTTTTCCTATAGCTTGCATCCATTGCTCTGGGTCCTAGTCTCTGGAGCAGCAGAAAACAAGCTTGCTCCCTCCTCAATATGACATCCCTTCAAATATTTAAACAGGGCTATCGTATCACCTCTTAACCTTCTCTTCTCCAGGCTAAACACCCCCAGCTCCCTAAATCTTTCTTCATAGGGCATGGTTTCCAGACCTTTCACCATTTTGGTCACCCTCCTTTGGATGCGCTCTAGTTTTTCAACATCCTTTTTGAATTGTGCTGCCCAGAACTGGACATGATATTCCAGGTGGGGCCTGACCAGAGCAGAATAGAGTGGCACTGTTACTTCCCTTGATCTAGACACTATGCTTCTATTGATGCATCCTAAAATCACATTGGCCTTTTCAGTTGCCGAAAAGCACTGTTGACTCATGTTCAACTTGTGGTCTACTTGGACCCCTAGATCCCTTTCACGCGTAGTTTCATTCAGCCAGCTGTCCCCCGTCCTATATCTGTGCATTTAATTTTCCCACCCTAAGTGCAGTACCTTACATTTCTCCGTGTTGAAGATTATTTTAATAATAATAATAAAATTTATTTATATTTTCCCCCTTCTCCCAGATGGATTTTGTTAGCTTTGGACCAGCTTTCTAGTCTATTCAGGTCATTTTGAATTTTGATCCTGTCCTCTGGGTTATTGGCTACTCCTCCTAATTTGGTGTCATCTTCTAATAGGATAACTATCCAAGTCATTGGTAAAGATGTTGAATAGCACTGGGCCCAGGAGAGAACCCCACTGGACACCCCACTGGTCAATTCTCTCCAGGATGAAAAGGAGCCTTTGTTGAGAAACCTTTGGGCTCGGCCGGTCAACCAATTAGAAATGTATGTAACAGTTACCTTGTCTAGCTTGTTTCATGTTTTTGTTTTATATACTCTTTAATTTGGTTAACTGCTATTAAGGGACATAGCTATGAGATTCTATGATATGAAACCTTTTAATAAATGAACAGGTATTGCAATCCTATATATTCATATTATCAGACATAACTCCAGAGAATGTTAGCCTTTTGGATGCCAGAAGGTTCCTCTCATTCTTCAGAGCAAGAAGCAACACTTTAGCTGCCTTCTAGAAGATAAAGCAAAAAGGCTTCCAAAAGGACTGAAGCCTTGGGCAAGTCACACTCTCTCAGCCTCAGAGGATGGCCATGAGAAACCCACTCTGAAGGAACCTGCCAAGAAAACCCCTTCAGAGACTCCCATAAGGTCACCATAAGACCTGGAAACAACTGGGAGGCAGACACCAAGAGCAACATTAGGAAAGAGGTGCAAGCCTTGCCTTGGGGAAGTGTAATGACTGGGCTCCAGTCAATGGAGGTCTTCTTCAGGCAGAAAAGGGAGGTTTATGCAAATGCAGAATGACATCACTGCTACGGAAGGCTCTCTTGGCCAATCAGAGAGCAAGATGAAGGTTCAAGCAGAGGGAGGAGGTGCATACTTCATGCTCCTAAGGTAATGTAGTTCTTATGCAGCCCAGGAGCTGCATAACGTAAAAGAGGGGAGAGAGGAGGAGAGAAGGAGGCAGGATCTTTCCCTTGCCAGGAGTCGGAGCAAAAACAAACTTCTGTACCCTTCCTCACTTGTGTGATCATTATAATTAACAACTTTGGCCATCTGGACTGCCTTCTGGTGTTGCTTGTCCACATGTGTCTTTCTTTCCCAATCTGTGAAATCCTGGGGGATATGGAAGAATATCTCTGGACTTAAATTGAGGGTGGGCCCAGTGGCCCTCAAGCCCAGAGTACTCCCCAGAACTGTTTTTTAAAAATGAAATTTGCCTCTGAAATTAGGTGAGATATGGCCAAATGATTCATTGGTGACTCAATGTACTATACATGTTGGGATAGTCAGTATCTTAATCAATCGATAATATTCCAGAAATGGCCTAATTTATATTGTTTATCATATTATATATTATACTGAAAGGATTCGAGACAAACTGGATCTCAAAGGCTGTAGCTTTTTCTTGCTTGCAGAATTTAAAGTTTATTTCCTGGACTGATTTCTGCAGTGTTGAAATAATATTTTCAATGCACCATGTGCTTTCCTCCCCTTTTATTAGTCATTTTCTGGATGAGGGCTATTTTCTGTTGCAGGTGACCTTTGCGGATGTGGCGGTATATTTCACCGAGGAGGAATGGAAACTATTGACAAAGAAGCAGAAACTTATGTACAGTTCTGTTATGATGGAGAATTATGAGAATGTGGCCTCTGTGGGTAAGGAACCTGCATCCATTGCCCTTCCTGTGAAGGCTGAGGGCCCTTTCATAATTCACTGTCAGAGCGATATGATTCCACTTTAGAATTATAGAATCAAATACTTGAAATAGACCACAAGGACCATCCGGTTCAATCTTCTGCCATGCAGGAACAGACATTCAAAGCATCCCCAAGAGATGGCTATCCAGCCTCTGTTTAAAAACCTCCAAAGAAAGAGACTCCACCAAACTCTGAGGGAGTATATTCCACTGTTGAAGAGCTCTTACTCTCAGGAAGTTCCTCCTAAGGTTTAAGTGGAATTTCTTGTCCCTGTGGCTTGCATCCATTGTTCCATGTCCTTTTCTCTGGAGTAGCAGAAAGCAAGCCTGCTCCATCTTGAATATGACATCTCTACAAATATTTGAACAGGGCTGTCATATCCACTCTTAACCTTCACTTCTCTAAGCTAAAAATACCCAGCTCCTTAAGTCATTCCTGCAAGAGCATGGTTTCCAGACCGTTCTCCATTTTGGTTTCCCTCCTCTGGACATGCTCCAGCTTCTCAATATCTGTTTGAATTGTGGTGCCCAGAACTGGACACAGAATTATTGCAAGTGAGCCCTGACCAAAACAGAATAGAGTGACACTATTACTTCCCTTGATCCTGACACTATACTCCTATTGATACAGCCTAGGATCACATTGGCCTTGTTAGGTGCTGCATCACACTGTTGACACATGTTCAACTTGTGCTGTACTACGATTCCTAGTTCCCTTTCACACGTAATTTAATTGTCATAACAACTTCCTGTGGAATCATGAAATTTCTAGTTTTAGTGAGACACTATTGTTCTCCACTTTGTAAAGTTTCTAGATATCCAACCCTAAACTGCCCATTCTGGAATGTTGTGGGATGCAACTGCTATGCTTTTAGGGGAGTTTGGTACTTAGCTCAATAGAGCAAAATAGTTTTACTGGGGCAATAGTGACCTCTGGACTCAGCCAATCTATAGCAGTTCCTGAATCAAAAAGATCTTCAGTGGGATTTGAAATAGGTTTTTGTGTTTTATTTAGGGGGAAAGCAAAACACACAGACACATACATAGAAGTGTTCACGCACACACACAAGAACTAGGTAACAAAGGTGGGCGTGGTGAATAGATGTAAGGCTTTGATAATGGTGATACATTATCTATCCAGATCTTTATTCCAATTGTTGAGGATTTGAAATAAGGAGAGGTCAGTAGTTCCCATAACAATTGGGGTTGGTGAGTGCATTGAGGTGTTTAGCCATGAAAACAAACAGAGTGTCTATCTGTAACTGGACTGACACCGAAGAACAGCAAGTCGGGGCTGATATTTATACTGAAATTGGTTTCTGCTTGGGAGCAGAAACTGTGGGTTCAGAAAGGTTTATATCACTTTAGAATATTTCCTTTGTGGGGAAAGAATGGTGTGAAACGAACTGAAAGCAATGGGTGTTTGATGCAAATACATCAGACAAAGGGGATTAGCTCACCGTCTCTCAGATTCTTGTTGGCTCTGAATTTTGATCGCGTTCACAAGCCAATGTAGACTACAATCTGAGGGTGATGCACCCAGATACAGCTCAAAAATATCATAGCAGAGTACGGAAGCAAATATCCAGATATAGGCATTGGCAATGCAATGACCCCTTTTCACACTTAAAAATAAGTCACAAACACAGTCGATTTCATTGAAATCCTTGGAGATTCTCTATCTTGAGTTGCAAAATAATACAAATATTTGCAAGCTCTCCTCTCCAACTTCCATCAACTTCACCATCCCTTGTACACACAACTCCTATCCCATTCACTCCAATCCTCATGTGAGCTGCATACTGTATTGGTTGTGAGTCTT
>JACSCI010000163.1:3700-23037 GCA_016801065.1 Sceloporus tristichus | reverse complement strand
GGACACAATATTGAGATGGAAGAATAGGAGTTATCCTGGAAAAGGAGGATAAAATACACAGCTTCCCAAACCCTAAGGGAAAACTACTACAAAATATTTTTCAATGGTATTAGAAACCTGAAAATATACATTAAGTATCTAAGACTTGTTCTGATGGGTGCTGGATGTGCGGAAATGAAAAGGGCACATTTTTCCATCTCTGCTGGTCCTGTGTCAAAGTGAAAGAATACTGGAATATAGTACATTGAATAATAAGACTGGTAGAATGGGACAAAGTGATGGACTAAATCAAAATGATGGAACATTTAATGGGATTCATAGAATCATAGAGTTGGAAGAAACCCCAAAGGCCATCCAGTCCAACCCCATTCTGCCATGCAGGAACTCTCAATCAAAGCATCCCTGACAGATGGTCATCCAGCCTCTGTTTGAAGACCTCAAAGTAAGGAGACTCCACTATACAGTACTCCAAGGAAGGAGTGTGTTCTACTATCGGACAGACCTTACTGTCAGAAACTTCCTCCTAATGTTGAGGTGGAATCTCTTTTCCTGGAGCTTGCATCCATTGTTCTGGGTCCTAGTCTCTGGAGCAGCAGAAAACAAGCCTGCTCTCTCCTCAATACGACATCCTTTCAAGTATTCAAACAGGGCTATCATATCAAATCTTAACTTCTAACTATACTTCTATTGATGCAGCCTAAAATTGCATTGGCCTTTTTAGCTGCCGTATCGCACTGTCGACTCATGTTCAATTTGTTGTCTACTTCGACTCCTAGATCTGACCTGACTTGCCTCGTAAAAGTCATTGAATAGCTCTCACTAAAGACAAAGGTCTGTGTCCCACCCCCTTAGTGGCTTCCATCTTAGTGGGACAGTGAATCCATGTTGGTTTTAATCTCGACTGTCCAAGGCATTGAATTTATTGGAGGGAAGAGAGTTCAGTAAAAAGTTTGGGGTGGATTTAAGGCTCCCCTGCCCTGACCTCCATTGCTTTAAGGATAAATTCTCTGTGGGAAGGAATAACTAACTCTCTTTGAAAGACAGCCAGATGCAAACATGCTGCCCAACTCTAAAACACCATGGAAAGAGTATAGGCTTCTTCTGTTCCTTGTCAGTTAGTTCCAGGTCATCCTCTGATTCTATGAGATCCTTGTTCCTGTAGCCATGCCAGTAAGATCCCAGCGGCAAATGTGAGTCATCCTCCAATCCGCATTCAACATCCAAATGGGCTGCTTTGACTCCGTAGGTCAGAGAAAACCTGTCCATTTGAACAAAGAGTAGAAAGATGAGGTGCTGCCCCTTTTCCATATTGCGGCTTTTCTCCTAAGGCCAAGAACCTATTGCATAAAAGTGTCCCAGACTCACTTGGATCCCTTCCTCTGGGTCCGAAAGAATTGTCTGGTTCATGATCACCGTTTCTTCTTCATTTCGCATGATGCCTTTGTCATTCATCATAAGGCCAGACAATTTTGTGGAGGGACCTTTCTTCTTTCCAAGTCCTTTGTCTGGAGAAGATTATATATATATATATATATATATATATATATATATATATATGCATATAAACAGTCTAACAAATAAATACAATTTTACCTCAGCAAATTAAGTGAACCTCAGAAGAAGCATCATAGGATCTATCAGGCAGAACTCTCTTCATCATGTAAACCTTTAACAGGTTCGCTAGTGGTCAAGTTGAAGGCAATTCTTCATTGGTCTGTGTTCAAAGGAGTTTTGTCATAGGCCACCTCCACCGTATGACTGTGGATGAAAAGCCCACCAGCCTATATGCCTAGAAAAGAAATTGAGGGCACCTTCCTGGTAGGATTTTTCTTGAACTGTCTCCCAAATAATATGTCTTCTGTGAAAGATTACAAGCCTTGTGTTTTTTAAGGAGCAAAACTGTGACTAACCATGGCCATGGAAGAGGTTCATACATTTCTAAATGGGATGGAGAAAGTGGAAGGAGACATCACACTTGTTTTTGTTCTTATTATTACCATCTACATCTTTCTCCTTCCTACCTCCTTTATTCTTTAAACCACATGTGAAGGGTGGACAGGCTGAGGGGAAAACTTCTATCTATACAAGGTAGCCGGGGTATCAGTATCAATAACAATGTCGGTGACAGTGAAAAACCCTAATCTGGAAAGGCCTGCTGAAAGAGATCTGTCTTAACAGCCTTTTTAAGGCTTCTATGGTGTTGATGTGACGGATCTCTTCTGGCAGGTCATCCCAAAGCCTAGGAGTTGCAGAAGGTCCTCTGGGTTATTGTAGCCAATCTAGTCTTCTTAGGCTTTAGGAGATATTTTCCAGTGAAGGGAGGATTGTGTGGAAGAAGGCACTCCCGCAAGTAGTCAGGACCCAAGCCATGTAGGGCTTTAAAGGTTACAGCCAAGACCTTGTATCTTGCCCAGACACTAATGGGCAGCCAGTGGATGGATTTAAGAATTGGTGTAATGTGGGCAGTTTTAGAAAATACAAATTACAATTTCCATGATTAAACTGGATGTTGCTATGAAAATTAAATTGGAACCAGTGTTGCATGCAATGTAGCTTTCTAGAACACTTGCCCCATTCTATAGGAAGGCAAAGGGTCCTTACCCATAGAGGACACATTTTCATAGGTTTCCATCATCACCTCGTTGTACAGAAATTTCTGCTTTGTACTCAAGAGTGGCCATTCCTCTTCTGTGAAGAACACTGCCACATCTCAAAAGGTGATCTGCAATAGAAAACACGCTTCGCTGAAAGACAGGATTGTAAATAACACCCCCATTGCATCCTAGTCAGTCAAATTCCCAATGGCTCCACCACAAAAAAGGAGGTCTGGACACTAACCTGTCCGGAGGTCTTCTTTCCGCCAGTTTCTTCCACAAAGGAGGAATTGAGGGTCCTTTCTCTTCTCTCCCTTCCTTTGGAAGCATCTTGGTTCTTTCCACACCTGCAGAAAATACAAAGTGTTTTTATGTGCACACATTTATGCACATTTCACAGACCACCGAAAATACAATTCAACAGCTCAAAGGGCAAATCAAACCGGAACCTTCCCTAAAATTCAAAATAAATCCGTTGGAAACCAGGATATAAATTAGTGATGATATTATTATTATTATTAATACTATTATTAGTCCCGTCTCCAAACCCTCAGAGAGAGAATCTTGTTAATGCTGGAAGACTAAGACAGTTCACTGGGCCTTTCAGGGTGTAGGGACCAGCATCATTAGCCGGCATGAGGGCAAAGATGGCATCTTCACGGCGCACTCCCTGACTCTTCCCGCATGCTGGTGTGACGCTGCACAATGCACCACATGGCAGGTGACGTCATGGCATTCCTTTGGTGCTACATTCACATGATGCAGTGCCAAAGGAGTGCGGAAATGCCACACTGTTGGCGGATATGGCACTTTTTCCCCAGTGCAGAAAGGAGCTCCTTTTTGTACTACGGAAAGGCCATATCAGGGTGACAGCGTAGCCTTATTTATCATAGACAACAACAACAACAACCCAATAACAACAACCATAGTAACTGCAATATTTAAATGTCTATATTTAATGTTTCCCATTGCCTTCCCCTAAGGCTGAGAGAGTGTGACTTGCCCAGTCACCCAGAGAGTTTCTATGTTGGAGGTGGGATTCAAACCCTGATCTCCAGAGTCGTAGTTCCACTATGCTCAAACCACTAGGCCACATGGATCCTACAACATGGACATCGTTTCACTGGGCCATTGTATGTCATGGACTTGGCTCAGCTTCCTCATCCATGGAGGTCATTTTATAAACCCCCCTCTCCTCCTCCATTTCCAGGCCCAGCTCCTTCTGAATGCCCTCCAACTCTCCCAGATTGGCAGGGACCCTCCCCTGGTTCATCCTCTGCCCTCCCACCCTTTCAGCTGCTCTTCAAAGGCCACAGTTTCCTCCTCCTGCTGCCATTTCTCCCCTTCTCTTCAGCTCACTGTCATTGCTGCAAACTGAGCCTAAAAGTCAAAAGGAGTCTGCCCTCCATGAAGACAGCCAAGGAGAAAGGAGAGGAGGGGCCCTTCCCAGAGGCTCAGGCAAAAGCAAACAGCTGCAGCCTCTCCTAGTTTGCCTCTCCTTCCTCAGAAAGAACCTTGCAATCTTGATCATATTCTGAGGTTCCTTGGTCCCAGCTTCCCTTTGATTCTCTTGGATTCCTCTCCAAAATCTCATGGCCCCACAGAGACTCCCAAGAGAGGAGAGGAGGCCTGGGAGCCGGAGAAGAGGGGAGGAGGAGGAGGGCTTCCTTGCTTCCAGCCCCCAAAGCTGCCTCTCTACAGAAGACCCTCCAGACCCCCATCCTTGGCTCCAAAATGGGGGCTCTTCCCCATCAGCCATCCTTCTCACAGAGGAACCAATTTTGGGGGACCCCCATCGCCATCTCGAGGCCCCTACCTTCCCTTTCCTGCCAAGGAAACCCAGTAAGAGCCCTTCTTCTTCCTAAGCAGCCAACGGTCAAAGCCACCAGCCTTCTAGAACCCTATTCAGGCTCCCAGCCATCGGCAGCCTTTCCCAGAATTCCATGCTCTCCCTCCTCCCAGCGGAGGAGACCGGGAGACAGAGTAATGGGTGCAAACTCCAGGGAAAGAGAGTTTATTGTCTTAAACTTGTAATTCCAGTTGTGTCCCTTTATGAGCGAGAATGGCATATTATTATTATTATCAACAACAATTTTGATAATTACTTTCTTGTTCCCAAAACCACAGAGCCTTGTGAAATTTCAAAGACTGTTTTTATCACATGGAGGCTTTTGCAGCTCTTTGCAGCTCATATCCGAAGCCACTGCGGATCCAACGATGCAAATTCACGCGACAACATGAGTGTTATCACACGCAATTCCTTTCTATGGGGGCTCCTTCTGTGAAGCTTCTGCAGTGATTCCAAAATGACCCTCATTTTGGTGAAATCGGTAACAAGCGAATGCACAGAAATTGTTTCCAAGCTCACTCCGATTCCACTCCTAATTGGTCTGGTGTGGAATACAGCTTTGCTTCTGCTCTGTTTCACCACTGCAAACCCCCCCCCCCGGCCATTGCAAATTTCTCATGATGCAGTGCTGCAATTCCCCCCATTTCCTTCCGGTGGTCCTTTTGCTTTCAGGGCAACCGAAGGGGGTGGGGAATAGGCAGCCAATGGGAGTGGAGGAAGGTCCAGGTAAAGGGAAGGAGGCCACGCCCCCTCAGGAATGGGGAGCCAATGGGAAAATCACATTAGTCCCCATAGACTTCGGTTTTATCAATCAAGAACATTCCTAATGCAACACCCCCCTCTTGTGGATTCTCAGGGCACTGCATCCTCTTTGGCTTCTCACCAACTTCTATCCTGGAGCGCCATCTGGTGGCCACTCTTGGTAATTCACTAATAGCAGTTAACCAAATTAAACAGTATATAAAACAAAAACATGAAACAAGCTAGACAAGGAAGCTGTTACATGGATTTGTAATTGGTTGACCGGCCAAACCCAAAGGGTGCTCAACAATGACTCCTTTTCATCCTGGAGAGAAGTGACCAGTGGGATGTCCAGTCAGGTTCTGTCCGGGGCCCAGTGCTATTCAACATCTTTATCAGTGACTTGGACAACAGACTTGGGGCCATACTTATCAAATCTGCAGATGATACCAAATTAAGAGGAGTAGCTAATACCCCAGAGGACAGGATCAAAATTCAAAATGACCTGAATAGACTAGGAAGCTGGTCCAAAGCTAACAAAATGAAATTCAACACAGAGAAATGTAAGGTACTGCACTGAGGGCGGAAAAATGAAATGCACAGATATAGGATGGGTGACACCTGGCTGAACAAGACTACAACTAATTGGTAGAAAGCAGGATAAGCAAAACTGATCACCTATACCTTGAAATGATTCCATTGAAAATTTTAATTCAGACTAGCCACCATCTACTAAGTCTGTTTCTCCAAATATCGATATTATCTCTGTTGTTGTATATGACGATGGGAGAAGTTCGGGAAGGGAAGGGAGCTGACACTATGGACAAAGAGAATGTTAACGGGATGGACTGCAGCGGCATTATGCCAATTAGTAGTATGTGGGGCAATGGGAGATATAGCGTTAACAGGACGAGGATGAAACATAGGGGAAGACGAGATGGATGCTTATTATCTATCTCGTCGTCCGCTCTTCCTGTTAGCCCAAAAGAACCGTGGGTCGACCCAACCATACCACAAACCCTCACACTGCTCCTTTGCAATGCCAGGTCGGTTAAAAACAAATCTCATATAATATACGATCTGCTAGAGGATGAAAAAGCCGACCTGGCTTGCTTTACAAAGACCTGGCTGGGAGATGACAGTAGTGTGACCTGTGCCAAGGCCCTCCCAGCTGGGTTTACTGTTAAGGAACAGGTGAGGGAGAGTAGGCGAGGGGGAGGAGTTGCTCTGGTCCATAGATGTGCCATCACCTTGACTAGGACACCTATCCGGAAGACTGACCACATTGAGTGTATTTACCTGACTTTGAAGACTAGGGACAGTCTGGGGATTCTGTTGGTCTACTGTCCACTCCGTAGCCTAACAGACTCCCTGGCCGAGATGATGCAGCTGGTCTCGGAACTGGTGTTGGGGTCTCCCAGGCTCCTCAACATCCCTTTCGAGGCCGGGAGGAGGAGAAGGGGGCTTCTAAAATGACCTCTATGGATGAGGAAGCTGGGCCAAGTCCATGACATACAATGGCCCAGTGAAACAATGTCCATTTTGTAGGAAACAGTGTGGCCTAGTGGTTTGAGCATAGTGCAACTACGACTCTGGAGATCAGGGTTCGAATCCCAGCTCCAACATAGAAACTCACTGAGTGACTGGGCTAGTATCGGGGGCACTGTGTTGCAGTGGTTCAGATCCTACCTCTCGGGTAGATTCCAGATGGTGATGCTGGGAGACAGTTGCTCTCGTAAGCGGGAGCTGACATCAGGCGTCCCTCAAGGGGCCATTCTGTCTCCTATGCTGTTTAATATTTACATGAAGCTGCTGGGAGAGATCATCCGGAGACACAGGGCGCAGTGTTATCAGTACGCTGATGACACCCAACTCCATCTCTCCTTGTCCCCGACTGCTGCAGTGACCAAGGATGGCGTCTCTCCTCTAAATGCCTGTCTTGAGTCGGTAATGGGCTGGATGAGGGAAAACAAGCTCAGGGTGAATCCAGAGAAAACAGAGGTACTTACGATAGGAACTCCTGGGCTGGGTGGGGAGATTTGTCAATCTGTCCTAGATGGGGTCACACTTCCCCTAAAGGACGAAGTCCACAGTTTGGAAGTGCTCCTGGACTCGTCCCTACAGTTAACATTGCATGTGGAGGCGGTGGCCAGGAGTGCTTGGTACCAACTTCGGTTGATACGCCAGCTGCGCCCCTACCTGGCTCGGAAAGACCTTGAAACAGTGGTGCATGCACTGGTAACCTCTCGTTTAGATTTCTGTAATGCGCTCTACATGGGGCTACCTTTGTACCAAGTTCAGAAGCTTCAGTTAATCCAAAATGCTGCAGCCAGATGGATCACGGGAACATCGAGATCAGATCATATTACACCAATACTAAAACCTTTACACTGGCTACCGATTAGCTTCCAGGCGCAATACAAAGTGTTGGTTGTCACCTTTAAAGCCCTACATGGCTCGGGCCCGAGTGACTTAAGGGAACGCCTCTCCCTACACAATCCGCCCCACACTCTCAGAACCTGAGGGAAGAAACTGTGAGGCTGAGACAGTGGCACCTTCGCTTTCTGAGAGTTCAATGAAAACAGACTTTGTTTCAGGCAAACTGTGGGGGCCCCACAGTTCTCTATGGGGAGAAGGAAGGCATCACTGATGGGGTGAGGGCAACCATAGTCCCATCAGAGGGCAACTGTTGGGGAAGAACCTTCTAGAAGATGGCTGGTGAGAGAGGAAGGAGGCTGGAGGGAGAGCAAGGCCTGGGCCTAGGATAAGCCTCTCTCTCAGTCAGGAGCCAGATTTAGGGCATCTTTGGCTGACAAGATGGCTGTCATTTTGGAGCTGGTCCTTGGAGCCTGTGCTCTTGCCTTAACTCTTCTAGTGCATTGGGTTCTGTGGCAGAAACTCTTATTTTTATCAGGACTGATGAAGGTTTGGACCAAGCCTAGGACTGCAGTCCTGGTGCCATTTTCTGGGAGTTGAATCCCAGTGAACTCTGGTTGAGAAATAATGATGAAGGGGATCCTGATTATCATGATGATAACAATAATAAGTCTCTTCCCTTCAAAACCACAAATCCTTGTGGAACCTCAAAGACTAACCGAGGTCCCAGTCACACGGCGGAAATAACCCACTTTGAGATTGCTTTAACTGCCTTTGCTCAATGCTAGAGAATCCTGGGGATTGTTGTTTATTGTGGCCCCAGAGCTCTCTGACAGAGAAGGCTAAATGTCTCACAAAACTAATAATAATAATAATAATAATAATAATAATAATAATAAGGTCCCAGAATTCCCTAGCATTGACCCAGAGCAGTTAAAGCTGTCCCAAACTGGATTATTTATTCAGTGTGTTTTGGATCTCTGTTAGTCTTTGAATTTTCACAAGGCTCTGTTGTTTTGTGGACAAGAGACATTATTATTATTATTATTATTATTATTATTATTATTATTATTATCCCATTAGCCCCCTCCCAGTAAAGGTACACAACTCAGATTACAAATTAAAAATATATAATTAAAATATATGAAAATAGACATTAAAATAGAATTAAAAAGAATTAAACAAATGTAGCTCTCCCTCTGGAAGTGGAAGCAAAGGGACCTGGGAGGGACATGAAATGGGAAGAAAGGAAAGGGGGAAATTTTGAGGGGGATCTCTTCTCCTGGAGTTTGCACCCATTGCTCCGTCTCCCGGTCTCCTCCGCTGGGAGGAAGGGAGAGTGTGGAATTCTGGGAGAGGCTGGCAGTTGGCTTGGAGCCTGAATAGGGTTCTAGAAGGCTGGTGGGTTTGAACATTGGCTGGTTAGGAAAAAGGGCTCGTTCTGGACTCTAAAATTAACAGGGGACAGCTGGAATATTTGGTACAGTGGAAGCATTTTCCAATTGACCTGGCTGAGTGGGTGAAGGCTGCACATGTCAATGCAGATAGATTGGTACAAGAGCTCCATGTGGCCCATCCAGACAAACCGGGGGGGGGGGGGATAAACCTTTGGGGAGAGCAGACTGTCAGAACCTGTTATTAAGATCAGTTATAAGGGTATATCTTTTCAGTTCATGTACATTCTCTGGTTATATGTGCTTGTATAGCTGAAGTTAATAGTTCTGTGGGTTAAGATGTTGGGGTTTGGGTAGTGGTTAGTATATTAGAGTTGATGTTAGCTTCTTAGAAGGAGCCCTGTGCGCACACACACACTACCTATACCTTTAACAGGTATTGGAATGTTACTATAGATTGTTACTATGGCCCCATACAGACAGGCCAAAATAAAGCTGCTTTGGGTCACTTTGGAGGTATGCTGTTTAAATGATTCATGCGTACTAAAAGTCCAGAAGCTGTGCCAAAGCCAAGATCCAGTCCTAAGGCCTAGAGCGCAGCTTTGGCGCAGCTTCCGGACTCTTAGTACACATGCATCATTGAGACAGTATACCTCCAAAGTGACCCGAAGCAGCTCTATTTTGGCCTGTCTGTATGGGGCCTATATTGTGGCTTGAAAAAGACTGGGTTGTTATGGCGCCCTGGCTGGGTGGGTTTAATAAATAATAAATAAAATTTTTATTTTTATACCGCCCTTCCCATGATCAGGGCGGTGTACAGCAGAATACACCCAATACAATACAATAAAAATTGCAGTTAAAATTACATTAAAACCAATTCTGGCCAGCTTGCCACTGCTGCCAGAGGGGGGGGGGAAGCTAACTGGAACCAACATCTGGGAATGCTAGGTTGAACAAGAAGGTTTTTAGTTCCTCCTTGAACTGGGCCAGGGAGGTGGCCGAGCGGAGCTCTATGGGCAGCGAATTCCAGAGGGTTGGGGCCGAAATGGAAAAGGTCCTCCTTGACGTGGAGGCTAATCTTGCCCCCGGGACCCTCAGTAGCTGCTGCCCAGATGTTCTGAGTGTGCGGGGCGGATTGTATGGGGAGAGGCGGTCCTCTAGGTATCCTGGGCCCAAGCCATTTAGGGCTTTATAGGTGATGCCCGGAAGCGAATAGGCAGCCAGTGCAGACCTTTAAGCACTGGTGTTATATGACTGGCCCTGGATATGCCAGTGACCAGCCTGGCTGCCATATTCTGCACCAATTGCAGCTTCCGGGTATGGTACAAGGGTGCCCCATGTAGAGCACATTGCAGAAGTCCAATCGAGAGGTTACTAGAGCATGTACAACCGTTTCAAGGTCCCTCTGGCCCAGGTAGGGACGCCGCTGGCGGATCAGCTGAAGCTGATAACAGGTGCTCCTGACCGTCGCATCCACCTGAGATGTAAGGTGGAGCGATGAGTCAAGGAGCACCCCCAGACTGTGTACCGAGTCCTTCACAGGAAGCGTGATCCCGTTTAGGACAGGTTTAACCACCGCCATCCCCGGGCCAGGAGAACCTATCACGAGCACCTCTGTTTTCTCTGGATTCAGACTGAGTCGATTTTCCCTCATCCAGCCCATTACCGATTCCAGACAGGCCACGAGAGGAGAGATCCAATCCCCGGTTACTGCATCAGTCGGAGACATAGAGAAGACTATTTGGGTGTCATCAGCATACTGATAACCCCGCGCCCCTTGTCTCCGGATGATCTCTCCCAGCGGTTTCATGTAAATGTTGAAAAGCATGGGAGACAGAATGGCTCCTTGAGGGACCCCAGTTGTGAGGGCCCTCTTATCGGAGCACACGTCTCCCAGCTGCACCATCTGGAACCTCCCAGAGAGGTAGGATCGGAACCACTGGAGTGCAGTGCCCCCGATTCCCACCTCCGCCAGGCGCTCCAGAAGGATACCATGGTCGATGGTATCGAAAGCCGCTGAGATGTCCAAGAGCACCAACTGGGACACGCTTCCCCTGTCAATGCCCAGACAGAGATCATCGACCAAGGCGACCATGGCCGTCTCAACCCCGTAGCCCGCCCGAAAGCCGGTTTGAAATGGGTCCAGATAATCCGTATCATCCAAGATCGATTGAAGCTGGATTGCAACCCTCTCGATCACCTCCCCCAAAAATGGCAGTAGCGAAACTGGCCGGTAATTATTATGCATCAGTTGGTCAAGGGAGGGCTTTTTTAACAGCGGTTTTACAATGGCCAATTTTAAGCTGGATGGAAATTGCCCGTCCCTCAAAGATGTATTTATAATCCGGTGTAACAACGAAGTTACCACCGGTCCCCCCTGAGCCACTAGCCATGAGGGACAGGGATCGAGAGAGCAGGTTGTCTTCCGAACGCTTCTAAGGATCTTGTCCACATCATCGGTACTAACCAACTCAAACTGATCCAGTTTAATGGAGTCCACGTAGGCTCTGGATACCTCTACCCTAGGTTCTGGCCTAATGCCGTCATTAAGACCTTCGCTTATCTGAGAGGTTTTATCCGCGAAGAAGTTGTTAAATTGGTCACAGCAGGCCTTAGAAGGTTCAAGGATCTGGTTCAGGGCAGGAGGGAGCTGAGTTAGCTCCCTGACTACCTTGAACAACTCTACTGGACGCGACTCCGCGGACGCGACACGAGCACCATAGAACGAATTCTTAGCTGCTTGTATCGCCTCTCCGTAGTCCTCCAAAAGGCGGTCTAGGAGAGCCTTGTTGGCTAAGCGTAGGTGTTTCCGCCAGCGATGCTCTAGCCATCACAGAACCCGCTTCCTCGCCCGGAGATCTTCCGTATACCAGGGCTTACGTTTGGAAGCAGGCCTGAGAGGGCGCTTGGGAGCGATCTTGTGTATAGCCCTAGAGAGACCGGTATCCCAGATACCAGTCAGGGCATCAACAGAGTTGCCGTCATCCCCACCCCAAACTGGGAAAGTCCCGCCCCCATGCGGGATATGGCAACCCTACACTAGAAGGCAAGTGTCGACCCTTCCTCTGCCGCCAACGTCCAGCTCCTTTCCAGGAGAAAGCTGAGCAGCAAAGGAACCTTGAGGGGCAAGCATTCAGGTCTATAGTGTAAATGCAGACTGAAAGAACGAAGTTGGAAGCATGAGCTTTTGTAGATTTGAGCTTACTTCCTCCTCAGATGCAAGAGTTTTTAGTTAGTCTCAGAGGTGCTATAAGAATGGGCAGAGGTGCCTTCGACAGTGCCTCCCCCCAGCCTTCAGAGCCCCATATAGCTGCTGCCTGGTGGGACTCCAAAGGCACCGCTGCTTCCCACCCCCAGGCCTTCAGAGTAAAGGAGAGGGAAAAGGAATAGAAGTAAGTGCCCCACTACTCCAACTTTATGCTACTTTCCTATGGGGCCAGCCAGTGTGGCACAGTGATTTGAGCATTGGACTAGGACTCTGGAGACCAGGGTTGAATTCCCTGGTATAAGTCCCCCCCCAGGACTCAGGAGGCAGTGTGCATGTGGGGGGAGTGTTTGTGGGGGGGGCCCTCGGAGTCCCATGGGGCAGAAGCTTCAGAGCCCCACGGGAGTCTGAAGGCTTGGGGGCAGGGTCTGAGGAGGAGGAAGAGGATGAAGAGGAGGAGTGCGAGGCAGGCAGAGGGAAGGAGCGAGGGTGGGAAGAAATGGCTACTGGGGTCTGTTTTGCAAGGGTTATGGGGCTTAGCGCAGGTCTGCACAACATGCAGCCTTGACCATAGCCACCAACATCCTCCAAATCTTTGTGGGCCACCTGAAATCCTTTTGTGGGCCTTATGCGGCCCGTGGGCCACATCTTTTGCAGGCCTGCTCTAGAGCAACCCTAAGAACGAGGGACCTCCAAAATGTCTTGCTATTCACTGGCTGAACAAGGTCTTGCAAGCTCAACATTTTGGCTTTGTTGACTCAGTAAACCTGGAGTGCACTCTTTCTCTTTTCCTGCTGCCTTCCACCTTTCAGACCATCGTCTTTCTTTCAATGAGTCATATCATGTCGTAGGGCAGTTAAACCCAAACTAGGTTATTTCTGCATTGTTTTTTGGTCCTCTTTTAGTCTTTGAGTTTTCATAAGGCTCTGTAGTTTAGAAGAGACTAATAATTATAAATATTTTAATAATAATGAATAGAAATAAAAATAGAATTAAATAACAATTAAATAATAAAAACTGAATAAAAACATAAAAAGTAGACATTAAAATAGAATTAAAGCAGAATTAAACAAACTCAGCTCCTTCTCTGGAAAGTGTAAGCAAAGAGGCCTGGAAGGGACATTAAATGGGAAGAAGGGGGAAGGGATAAATGTTGAGGGGGGTCTCTTTTCCCTAGAGATACCCATTGCTCCTTCTCCCAGTCTCTGGAGGGGTCTTCTGGGGGGAGGGAGAGCGTGGAATTCTGGGAGTGGGATTTTAGAGCTATGCCTAAAGTCCAATACACTCGATTTATTTGGTCTTCTAGGGAAGGTTGATGCTTGCTTTGCTCTGAGAGCCATTGAATTGTACTTTTTGGTGGTCCATGGAAGACTGCATAAATGTTGCACATGTAAAACACCTCCATTTGAACTTTCTTCAGGTGTGCAAAGAACCAAGATGGCCTCCAAAGGAAGGAAGAGAGGAGAAACTGCCCTCAGTTCCTCCTTCATGGAAGAAATTGGAGGAAAGAAATCCTGGGACAGTTAATGTCCAGCCCTCCTTTGTTATAGTGAAGCCATTGGGAATTTGAGAGACTGGGATGCAATGGGGGTCAGTGATGTACAATCCTCTGTCTTTCAGTGATTAGTTGATCCGTGCGTGGTTCCTGCCTTCTTGCCCTTGCTTCCCCTCCCAGCCAATCAGGGCCAGGGATGGTGGGAGGGCCTGGGATTCCAGCCAATGATGGCCCCTCAGAGTGTCCTCAGGAGGACTTCTTCTGTTCCTGCCTTTGTCCTTCTGTGGAAAATTGATTAAGGGAGAAAAAGATGACAAATGCAATGAACTATAAGGGAAGGTTATTGTGGGGGGTATCTTTCCCCTTTTTGTTGATTTGTTTTTAGTGGTTTTAATTCTGTGGAGAGTTTGTTTAATTGGGTTTTAGGAATAACCTTTTGAGGTCTTTACTTATGTTTTTGCATATTCTTTGGTCAGCATTGGTTTAAATTCTTGTTAGCCACTCCTGCAGTCCCAGGGCTGGGGAAAAGACAGAAGGTGGGTGGGTGGAAGAATGATGGTGAAAGCAGAGGAGGAGAAGGATCCACTCTTCCCAGAGCCACCTCCAGCTCTGTCCTGTTTTGCCCTTGCAAGGCTAGCCAACCCTCAGTCCAGAATCTCAGTGTTTCAAGCACTGAGTGAAAGGGAGAAGGGATGGTTGTCTCATCAAGTCCTGTGTAGCAAAAGCAGTGGTGGTATAATCCAGTCCACGTTCATCACAAGGCTTCAGTCATTTCAGTCCATCAGGTTCAAAGGGGAAATCTGAGAGTCCTCCAGGTCTGAGCAGAATTCCAGGTAACAGGCATTCAGCCAACATTCAAGGCAAGAGCAAGGTGTCTCCCAAGCACCACGGATGGTTCTCAACCATGCTGGACCGAGGAAGGTGCTGGGATATTTCTAACCCATCTGGGTCTCGCATGTTCTAGCTGTTGGCTTCCTACTTAACCATAGAGAATGCCCTTGTCTCTCTTTTTCCTGGGGTCTCTCTGTGGGAGTAGGCCCCAGTCAATCTGGCTCAGGAGGAGGGAAACCTTGCTGCTGGGAACCTGACCCTGGGACTGGCTGCAGGCTTACCTCCCGAGGATCTGGACAGTGTCTGCAGCCCTGGCTTGTCCCTGGGATCTCAGCCTCCACCTCAGACTCAGAGGACAGGCCTGGCTCCTGGCGGCAGGGCATGGCAAGCCCTCACCTGGAGCGCCACCTTCATTTCAAACCCCAAAGGGGGAAAGTTCCCAGAGACCTTCCCTGCAGTCTTGTAGGGCCAATTGGCTGTGAGGTTTGAGGTGCTTCTGGTGAGATGCAGTTGTAGGGCAACACATTTGGAAGGCACCCATTTGGGGATGAGAGAGGGAGGTGCAGTGGAGAACAGGAGCCGGAATCACCTGTTCCTCTGGATAGAACTGGATTGCAGCTCCCAGCATCTTCTTGCAAGCATGGCCAATGGTGAGAGAGTGGGAGTTGCAGTCCATCAACATCTGAAAATCTACCTGATTCCCATCCCTGTTGGAAAGGTTGGGTTGCTTCTAAGGAGTTTGTGGGGGTGGCTTGTCCCCAAATTAGTTGGGCAATCAGCTCAGAACTGGCATCTCTGCCAGGATGATGTTCCTGCCACCCTCATGCTTGACCTTGCCTGAGCCAGGGAAGAGCTGCCACACTCAGAGGCATTCCTAGTATATTTGTGCAAATCATTCATCAATCATCCCTCTCTTCCACAGCCTTTTTGGGTCCAGCGGAGCTGCTGGACAAGCAGAAGAGGGCAAGGCTCGCTTTCTCTTGCCAGACCCATAACTTCAGCACCCCTTCCCAGCAGCACACTAGGTGACGCCCCCCACACCCTCCTGGCAATGCCCATGGCCATCTTTCTGGCCTGGGCCAGTCAGGCCCTGGGCCATCTCCCTTCCTGATCTCTCACACCAAGTTATAGTCGGTGCCCTGACTGAGGTGCTTTGGCCAGTGCTGGAGGAAATGCCTGCCTTTGCGTGGAGTGGGAATATCTGGCTTCAATTATCTTATTCAAGAAGAATATGTGAAGATTCTGAGGAAGTCAATGAGCATGTGAAATAAAAGTACTGTCAGTCCTCGGTATATGCTGGGGTTTGGTTCCAGAACCCACAGTGGATGCCAAAACCCATGCATGCTCAAGTTACAGTGGACCCTTTTTATATGCTGGGGTTTGGTTCCACGATCCCCTGTGTATTACAAAATCTGTGTATGCTCAAGTGCCATTCAATACAATGACATAGCAAAATGGTGTCCCTTATAAAAAATGGAAAATCAAGGTGTGATAGTTGAAATTTATACTTTTTTAACATTTTCAAACCATGTATCCTTGAATCTGTGTATAAAATAATCCGTGTATAAGAAGGGCCGACTGTACCTTAAATAAAATGGCATACTAAAATAGTGTCCCTTAAATAAAATAAAATAAAAAGAGTTACTTTTTGGAACTGATACATTTTGAAAACATTTTCAAGGTTTGGATGCTTGAATCCATGGACAAACATCCGTGGAAATTAGCTGGGAAACAAAGCAGTCCCAGATTGCAAGCAGACCTCTAGAAATTCCCTTGACATGTGGTCCAAAAACAGTCTAATTTGATGTTATCTAAGCAGAAAGGCAGACCAGTCCATCTTCTGGGATTAAGCTGGAGCCACGTCTAGCCAGCAAGAAAGGTCTGAAAGAGAAACAGCATGGTGCCATGGACTGAGGGCTGGACTAGGACCAGGAGGCCAGGATTCGAATCCTCACTCAGCCTTGGAAATCAATGGGTGAGCTTGCATATATCACACTCTCTCAGCCTCAAAGGAAGGCTCTGCTGAAAAAATATGGACATAAAACAGACCTCCTACGACTAAGTATTATACAGTGGTTTGAGTATTGGCCTAGTACTCTGAGAAACCAAAGTTTACATCCCCACTCGGCCATAGAAACTCACTGGCTGCCCTTGGGCAACTTACACTTTCTCAGTCTCAGAAGAAGGCAATGGTAGCAAGGTTTTTACCAGAGGACCTGAATGTGTGGGCTGGATTGTATGGGAGAAGGCGATTCCGTAAATAAGGTTATAACCAAGACATTGTACTGTGCCCTGAAATTAATAGGCAGTCAATTAAGAGATTTTAAAATAGGTGTGATATAGTCACCTCTAGATCTTCCAGTGACCACTCTGGCAGCCATATTTTGGATTAGTTGAATTTTCCAGACTTGGTACAAGGATAGCTTAGGTAGAGCGCATTACAGAAGTCAAGACGTGAGATTACAAGAGCATGCATGATAGTTTTCGGTTCTACAGGTTCCAGGAAGTGGCGCAGTTGGCATATCAACCAAAGCTGATAACAGGCACTCCTGGCCATTGCATCTATCTGAACTCACATCTGGAGCAACAGATTCAGGAGCAACCCCAAACTGCAAACACAGACCTTTAGGGGAAGTGTGACCCCATCCAGGACTGGTTGACAAACTTCCATACCTGGACTAGGATCTCCATCAAGTACCTCTGTCTTATTTGGATTCAATTTTAATCTGTTTCTCCTCATCCAGCACATTACTGCCCCAAGACATTCATTCAGAGGGGAGATGCCTTCCTTAGTTGATGCAGAAGTCTGGGGCATGAAGAGATATAGTTGGGTGTCATCAGCGTACTGATAGCACTCCACTCCATGTCTCCAGATGATCTCTCCCAGAGGTTTCATGTAGATGTTAAACAGCATTAGTGACAGGATGATGCCCTGAAGAACGCCAAATTTAAACTCCCTTTTAAAGTAACAACTGTCCCCAACCATCTCTGTCTGGAATCTGCTTGAGAGATAGGACTGGATCCACTGCAATGCACTGCCCCCAATTCCCTCAGGCTTTCCAGAATGATACCATGGTCGATGGTATTGAAAGCCACTGAGAGATCCAAAAGCTTCAACAGGGTCACAGTTCATCTGTCGGTGTTCAAGCAAAGATCATCTACTAAGGCAACTATAGCATTCCCGGCTCCGTATCCCGTCTTGAAGCCAGTTTGAAATGGGTCTAGATAATCTGATTCTTCCAAGAATGCTTGGAGTTGAAGAGCAACTTCCTTCTCAATCACCTTCCTTAGAAATGGAAGATGGATCTGTAATTGTTCATGTCAAGGGATCTAGGGAGTCCCCTAAGAGATTAATCTATGATACATCTCAGATGAGTCCTAAGTGCATCTCCTCCTTGGATGACTAGCCATGAAGGGCAAGGGTTGAGAGGGCAAGTTGTCTTCTTCACACTTCCAAGGAGCTTGTCCACGTCCTCAGTATCAAAGATTTAAATTAATCCAGTATGATCTTATTCACAGAGTCACTGGACACCTCACCTATGGCATTTACAATAATGTCGGCCTCTGGAAGAAGGGAAGGAGTACGCCCTTTCTTCCTTCCTTCCATCTTTACTTCCGGAATGGAGCCCAAGCTGCAGAACTGGACTCAGGAGAGAAAGGCTGGGAAGACTCTGCTTTGTACATATAGCTCTTTCTCTCTCGAGTGTGTGTGTGTGTGTGTGTTTGCTGTTCTTATGGCTGGGAATGGAGCTGAGGACTGAGGAGAGAAGAAAGTGTCAATTTTGTGCAAATGCAGAACTTCTGTGCATCAAAGAGTCCAGTGTGTTGAAATAGCAAAGAACTTTATTGAGAACACATAGAAGGAATTCAGTGGTTAAGCCAGAACTGCCCACTCCAAGCCAAACTATACATTAAAACCCCAAAACCTAAAACCCCACCCTCTTCCCAACCTAGCCCCCACCTCCAATTCCTACAGTCTAAGACCCCCTTTGCCACCCCCAGAAACTAACCCCCTTTCTGTTAATATCATTCCCATAACTATTCGAGCCAGCTGCAACAAATCGCACCCCTCTATTTCTCTAACCTATACTACAATCTCCAGTCAAATTTATAAACTATGATCTATACTAACAGCAATGAAAACCTAAACTTAACAAAATATAACTTTAAAACATAAACAGACTTATCCACAGACAAACCACAGACATATGGATAGACAACCCTTACAAACAAAATCATAAGGGCCTTTTCACTGCTGGATTGAAAATATATTTTCTATATTAATTCTTGAAAAAATAATGTTAGTTCACTTCTGGGATTTGTGTGGCTTCTCTCCTGTGTGGACTCTCTGATGTCTCACTAGATTTGACCTGAAAGAAAAACATTTCCCACAATGCTGGCAATTGTATGGCTTTGCTCCTGTGTGGACTCTCTGATGTGTCATTAGCTGTGCCTTTGAAGAAAAACATTTCCCACAATGCTGGCATTTGTATGGCTTTGCTCCTGTGTGGACTCTTTGATGTATCACTAGGTCTGACTTTGAAGTAAAACATTTCTCACATTGCTGGCATTTGTATGGCTTCTCTCCTGTGTGGACTCTCTGATGCATCACTAGGTTTGACTTCCAAGAAAAACATTTCCCACAATGCTGGCATTTGTTTGGGTTCTCTCCTGTGTGGACTCTCTGATGTGCCAATAGGTATGACTTGGAAGAAAAGCATTTCCCACAATGCTGGCATTTGTTTGGGTTCTCTCCTGTGTGGACTCTCTGATGTGTCACTAGGTTTGACTTCTGAGAAAAACATTTCCCACAATGCTGGCATTTGTGTGGCTTCTCTCCTGTGTGGACTCT
>JACSCI010000162.1:26912-38300 GCA_016801065.1 Sceloporus tristichus | reverse complement strand
TTGTTAGCTTGGGCCCAGCTTTCTTGTCTGTTCAGGTCATTTTGAATTTTGATCCTGTCCTCTGGGGTATTAGCTATTTCTCCTAATTTGGTGTCATCTTCTAATATGCTAACTATGCCCCAATTCTGTCATCCAAGTCCTTGATAAAGGTGTTGAACAGCACTGGGCCCAGGACAGAACCCCACTGGTCACTTCCCTCCAGGATGAAAAGCAGCCATTGTTGAATATCCTTTGGGTTCGGCCATTCAACCAATTACAAATCCATGTAACAGTTTCCTTGTCCAGCTTGTTTCCTGTTTTTGTTTTATATACTTTTAATTTGTTTAACTGCTATTAAGGGACATAGCTATGAGATTCTATGATATGAAACCTTTCAGTAAATGAAGAGGTATTGCAATCCTACATATACATATTATCAGACATAACTCCAGAGAGTGTTAGCCTTTTGGATGCCAGAAGGTTCCTCTCATTCTTCAGAGCAAGAAGGAACACTTCAGCTGCCTTCTAGAAGATAAAGCAAAAAGGCTTCCAAAAGAACTGAAGCCTTGACCAAGTCACACTCTCTCAGCCTCAGAGGATGGCCATGGGAAACCCACTCTGAAGGAACTTGCCAAGAAAACCCCTTCAGAGACTCCCATAAGGTCACCATAAGACCTGGAAACAACTGGAAGGCAGACACCAAGAACAACATTGGGAAATAGGTGCAAGTCTTGCCTTGGGAAAGTGTAATGACTGGGCTCCAGTCAATGGAGGTCTTCTTCAGGCAGAAAAGGGAGGTTTATGCAAATGCAGAATGACATCACTGCTACGGAAGGCTCTCTTGACCAATCAGAGAGCAAGATAAATGTCCTTCTGGAAGCTTCCGTGAGAAGGAGATATAAGGCCTGAGAGACCAAGAGACAGTTGGGGGAATTGTGTCTGTTGGAGATCTAGAGAGAGAGTTAAAGAGTGGATCTTTGAAGTTAGTCTCAGAATTGGACGTTTAGGTCTATTTGTTCCTTTAATAGCTTGTATGAACTGAATATTATATACTTACAAATATTGTACCTGCAAGATTCTTAATATCTTGTAGACTTATATTTCAGTTATATTTTGTTATTTATAGTAAATATCTCCTTGTAGTATCTACTACCTGACACTCCTTTTACACGTGTCTTGGATCGGTTGATGCTTGGGAAGATCAGTAAAGAAGGAGAAATAAGGTTCCTTAACTGGTCCCAGTGTAGGTTAAGGGAAATCCTTTTATAATTCACTGGATGGAGGCAGAGAAATTTAAGGAAGTTAAGGGTCTGCTGGGCTAAGAGCCATAATGTCTAAATGTCTAATTAACAATCTGTAACCCACTCTGATAGCCTTTTGGCTGAAGAGAGGGGTATAAAACTATTATTGTTGTTGTTGTTGTTGTTGTTGTTGTTATTATTATTATTATTATTATTATTATTATTATTATTATTATTCCAGGGCCACAGTTTGGCTGCTTGGACCACCGGAGATCATCACAGTGAGTCAGTTGGAAAAGCACATCTCACTCCAGAAAATAAAGGTATTTCAGGAGTTTGCACTCTACGTCTTTCTGTAATAATAGCTGCAAAATCTATTGAAAAGGTTATAGTTTAGATCCTTAGATATGGTGATGGTCACGAGGAAACAAAAAAGGATGCTTGAGCAAAGTAATGCAAACGAAAATAAGATGACAAATTATTTCAGTTCTAAAGGTAGGAAAGCGAACCAGGCTCCTTCCTTCCTTCCTTGGCCCCAAAATGGAGGGCCAGAGGCACAAAGGGACACAGTGCTTTCTTTTTAGCCAAAGGAGCCTGGCCTTCATACTTGAGGAGTTTTCTATCTATGTCTTTCTGTAATAATAGCTACAAAACTGATAATAGCAGATGGGAAATTTAGTTTTTTAAAAAGAAATATTGCAGATTTAAATGCTGCTTTAAAACGTCTTTCCATCTGCCATCTTTGCTCTTGTTTTAGGGGGAAATGAGAAAGTGTTGGGAGGGAGGGACTGCCAACAGAATTAGGAGATGCATTGCAGGCTGTGGACAATTTGCGGCCAAGAAAGGTCCAAAACACACGGCAGCAATAGTCCAGTTTGAGAGCGCTTTAACTGCCCTGGCTCAGTGCTAGGGAATCCTGGGAAATGGAGTTTATTGTGGCACCAGAGCTCTCTGACAGAGAAGGCTCAATGTCTCAGAAAACTGCATTTCCCAGAATTTCCTAGCACTGAACCAGGGCAGTTAAAGTGGTCTCAGATTGGATTATTGCTGCAGTGTGTTTTGGATTTAGGTGAACCTTGACAAGTCACACACTCTCAGCCTCAGGATGGAAATGGCAACCCTTCTCTGAAGAAACCTGAAAGGAAACCCCATGATAAGGTTGCCTTAGGGTCGCCATAAGTTGGAATCAACAGGGCCGGCTCTAGATATTTGGCCTTCCTAGGCAAGAAATATTTTGGCACCCCAAGGGCACGATGTAGAACAAAACGTAGGACGTTCAAGAAAAATGGAGGACACAACAACTAAAAGCCAACAACGTTAATAAAAAAATATATAAATTCATGTTTCTCAGTCATGCTCAAAAGGGAGGACATTTTGACATGCCTATCAGCACAACTCCAAGACCCAAATTCAAAACTCCTAATTCACTGGGATGAGGAGGAGCAGAGAGGCCTCTGGAGGATTCTGTAGAGGAAGAAGAAGAAGAAGAAGAAGAAGAAGGAGGGGCTCCTGAGCATGTGCAGAGGCCTCAGGGGATAAGCCACCGGGAGAAAAAGCTCCTGGTTGTACCTTATTATTACTATTATTAGTATTAGTATTATTAAATTTTATTTATTTATAAAGACATATAAAGGCAGATTTATACAGAGTGCTTCAGGAATTTTTATTAGGAAAACTTGTTATTAAGGTTGGGAAATCCTGTATGAGGTCCTTTCCAGCTTTTGGGCCCTTACATCCTCCATTTTCGGTTCCCTGAAGGCCTCAAACTGCCAAGTGCTGAGCCAGTGGCAGCCATTTTGTGTTCCAGTGGCCATTTTGTGTTCCGGCGGCCATTTTGTGCTGCTTGTGACTGTGGGGATTAATGTTCCAGAACCTTCTCTGAGGCCTCAGGTGAACAGAGGCTTCTCTTTCTCTCCTGAGGCTCCAGAGTCAGAAGGAGGCCAGGCTCCTTGGGGCAAAAGGAAGGAAATGTGTCTTTTGTGTGACTTTTCTGAGAGGGTTTTGTTATACATTTCTGCTCCTACTGGGGAACATGGGTTTTAAAGGGATCAGAAATGGGGAGGATAGTTTTAATATAAGCCCTATTCTTCTTCACAAACATTGGGCTTTGGCTTCTAAGAGGAGGCTTGAACCTCAAAAAGGCCAAACGTAGCTCCTTTGGGAGGTTTTAAAAGTCTCCCCAGTTTTCTTATTGAGAGATTTTCTGAGAAGAAAGAAGGTGCCTGACCAGACCATCTCATATTACCAAGAATGAAACATACAAACAACAACAAGAAGAAAAAGGATTAGACAGAAAAACAAACTGCTTATATTTTAAAAAAGCAAAACCCTTTTTAACAGGATAAAAATTTTACTTGTGTGCTTCTATGCTTTTACAACCAACAGGCTGTATCTGCACTACAGAAATCATCTGGTTTGAAACTGCTTTAACTCTCTTGGCTCCATTCTATGGAATCCTGGGATTTGTAGTTTGTTGTGGCATGAGAGCTCTCTGGCAGAGAAGGCTAAATGTCCCAAAGGTAAAATCTCAGGGTTCCATAGCATTGAGCAGTTAAAGCAGTGTGAAAGTGCCTTATTTCTATAGTGCGGATGCAGCCTTCTTGGGAAAGGGGCTGATGCTGAAGAAAAAGAGGAGGAATGCAGGAGGAAAGGAGGACAGACGGACGGAGGGCCGCCGGCAGCTGCACTGGCCTCCCTGAGCGGTCAAGAACTGAACTGGGTTGTGGATGATGGGCACTCTTAATATTCATATCAATATCTTTCACTATTGATTGTAATTAAGGAAGGGATCGGGTTCCTCCTTTCAAAACCATCAGGAAAATATTTGGGTGTTATTAAGGTTTGGAAACCCTGTTTGGGGACTTTTTGTGTTGTCACAACCATCGGGTGCCATCAGGAAAACCTTTCTGTGTTGTTTAGGTTCAGAAATCCTGTTTGGGGTCCCTTTCGACTTTGGGGCCCTTTCATCCTCCATTTTGGGTTCCCTGAAGGCCTAAAACTGCCATTTGTCAAGCGCTGAGGAAGAGGCGGCCATTTTGTGTTCTGGCAGCCATTTTGTGCTGCTTGTGGGGAATAATGTTCCAGAACCTTCTCTGAGGCCTCAGTTGAACAGAGGCTTCTCTTTCTCTCCTGAGGCTCCAGAGCGAGAAGGAGGCCAGGCTCCTTGGCCAAAAGGAAGGCAGTGTGTCCCTTTCTGCCTCTGGCCTACCATTTTGGGGAGAGGGAAGGAAGGAAGGAAGGAAGGAAGGAAGGAAGGAAGGAAGGAAGGGGCCTGTGGGGGTCTCAAGAAGGGGAAGCAGGGGACCCAGGGCCAGTGGGGAGGCTGGGCTTTGGGGGCTGAGAGAGAGAGGTCGGGAAAGAGACCCTCCCTTGGCCCTATCTGGGGAGGATCCACCATTCCTTGCCTCCCCCTTTGGGAAAGGAGACCCCCTCAGCCCCCTGGACTCACTCCTGCCACTCATTCCTAGGGCTGGGACTCAGAGGAGTTTCCTATTCATTGTCACCTTCTGCCCTCCATGGCCATTGGCACTGACCTTTCTCCATTGCCTTTCCTCCCTCAGCCCTGTGGACCTCCTCCTCCTTCGCACTCAGAGCAACCCTTCTCTACGGCTGAGGAGACGGCCTCTGACCCAGGGAAGCTCCGGCCATAAAGAACTGCACTAGAGGCCTTTCTGGGGCTGAAGGAATCAGGGTCTTTGTGCTGAAGGTAGGTCTTTATTCCTGGAGCTGAAAGAAGATCTTTGTTTAAATGCTTCAGTCCAGGATTGTGTGGAAAGGTTGCAGCTGAGAGACTGAGCCCATGCTTTGCAGGCATTGAGTCCCAAATTCACTCTCTGGCACCATTGTCTTCCCAGAAGGTGGAAGTGAGATTTCCAGACCCAGACACACAGTGTGCCAGTGAATCCTTTTTATGGGGACTATGTGTATGTGTTGTTTACTAGAGCTTTGTGAGATATTTGTTTCACTGGGTTTACAAAATGAATTTACATATCCCCAAAATGAGCATAATCCACGATGCAATCTTCACTCATAAACCTTTACATAAGAAGCAATGGAAACACAGAATAAACATAGATATCTAAAACAAAGGAATTTTGAACAAGCTAACAAGCCTGGAAGATGGCTTGCCAATAAAATAAGGAACTTAAAAGAATGAAAAAACAACACTGGTGGCGTAGTGGTTAAATGCCTGTACTACAGCCATTCACTCAAAACCACAAGGTTGCGAGTTCAAGACCAGCAAAAGGGCCCAACCTTGACTCAGGCTTGCATCCTTCCGAGGTCGCTAAAATGAGTACCCAGACTGTTGGGGGCAAATTAGCTTACTTGCTAATTAGCTTACTTGCTGTTCACCGCTATGATCTTTGGAATAGCGGTATATAAATAAAACAAATTATTAATTATTAATTATTATTATGGAAATAAAAAAAGATTCAACATTAACATCTGGCCATAATAAAATTAAGAAGACCTTCCAAGAATTCGATGCTAAATAGTATAAAGGATTTAAAACATTTAGAGCCAAAATAGAGGAGTTTTTGGAAATTAGTCGATTTAATGTGGGAAAGAAAGTTAAATATCTAGGAATAAATGTAACAAATAAAAACTCAGATCTATTTCACAATAACTATGAGACACATGGAAGAAAACCAGAAAAGTCCTAGAAAAATGGAGGAAATTACACTTATCGCTATTAGGAAAAATATCACTGATCCAAATGAGTTTCCTTCCTGAAATACTGTTTCTGTTTCAATCGATACCCATCTTCCAGAATGAAAAACCCTTGAATCTATGGCAAAAGGAAATCTCAAAATGTATTTGGAATAAAAAAAGAGCCAGGATAAAAATGAAAATAATTTGTGATAACCAAAGTAGAGGAGGGCTGGGTTTGCCAAACTTAAAACTTTATTATGCTGCTTGTTGTTTAATTTGGATTAGAGAATGGTTTGTGTCAGAGAATGAACAATTGTCATGTCTGGAGGGTGAACATTTAAGATTTGGGTGGACAGAAAACCTAATTTACGGCAAAGAGAACGTTCATAAAGAAAGCTCAAATCATTTAATAAGAAAAGCTCTATTGAAGATCTGGAGGGAAACAAGTGTAGAATATGTCCAAAAATACCTTTATGGTGTTCGTCACATGAGGCTCTTTTCGGGAGGAACAGTATCCAGAAAACTAACTGTTTAAGATACAAGGATGTACTGAAAGAATCTCAAGGAAAACTAGAGATCAAAACACAAGAAGAACTTAAAGAATCTGGCCTAGATTGTCACTGGTATCTTTATCGTCAAATGAGGGAGAGGTTTAAAATAGATGTGAAATTAGAAGGAATACAAAATGAAAAATGGGAATTGTGGAAGCCATGCTCCATGTTCATTCCATGCCTGATGAAAGTGTTGGGTGCGAGGCATTGGAGAAGCATCTAGCTGTGTTTCTCTAGCCAGAAGCCAAAGGAAGGCCTTCTCCTCTGAGGGCCACTGGGGAGGTCAGGAGGTTTCAGCAGATGATGCGCTCATTTCACATCTAGCTACAGGGACATAGCCAGGGTCCTCTCCAATTCCCCATCCCCTGACCCCCCTCCACTCTCACAAGGCATGGAGTGTCAGGACCATGGTGAACAGGTCTCAGGAAATGACAGGCATGTGGCCACTAGGGGGAGCTGTTGTGGAAGTCATTGACAGCTCTAGTGGCAGTTAGATGTGTCAGCATTTAAACAGTGCATCACTGGAATGTTGATGCAACTGTCAACTGTCATTCTCAACTGTCACTGAGGAAGAGTCAGACAGTGTGTGCCTCAGAGTGGGTTGTTACTGGTGTGGATGGTGGAGGGTGTCGATGTATATAGTGTTGTACACAGTGGAAACTCTTATATGAATAAAAGCCTCATCTGAGAGAAGATTACAGTGTCTCTTTTCTCACTGAGAAAGCGACAGGTGTTTCTTCAGCTCACAATCTACTGACTACAGTCAAGGTGGAGAATCTGGCGCCATACGTTAGCGTGTTGCCTCACGTGCTGCGCAACATAGCAAGGTCAAAAGCGTTTTAACATGTAGTATCTGTTGTGTAGGGGAGCTGCAGTGAATCTATGCTAGGTCCAGGGGGCTTTGTTTGGTGAAGAGGGAAGAAGGGGATGCCCATCTCTGCATTGGCCCAAAGGAGGCATATGTCACCTGCGTATCTCACTAGCAGCATGCTGTTCTCTTTGTCTTTGAGTGGTGCAGGATTTCTTGACAAACCAAGCCTAATCCTAGTCTCTTTTCTCAGGAACTTCATCTCAGCCTCCTTCTACACAGCTAAGGGGCATATTTTGCTGGAAGAGACCCAAGTGCAGGGCCATCAGGAACACCCCCCCCCTTCCCACCTAATGGCCAACACAGAGGCCAAGCAGAGGGAGTTGGGCTCCAAGAGAAAGAGGCTGTCGAAATACAACTCTTTGGTGAGTTGCCATCCTGACTATTAGTTTCATTTGTGTCACTGCTGGGGCAGCTCATGAAAGCAAGTGGAGAACATATTGTCTCAGTTTGGCAGAGAAAGTCCTGGTTAATCCTCGGTCACCCCACTTTTCAGAGGCTTTCAAAAGTGTAGGTTTCTCTCTCCTCCCACTTTCCCCCTTCTCTTCAGCTGTCTTGGGTTGCTGCAAAATGACTTCCAAGCAGTTTCCACCCCATCAACTCAAAAGGGGAGAAAGGAGAGGAGATAAGTTGCCAGGGTCTTCCTTTTTGGTTCAGGAGGCCTTGTGCCCAATTCATCATGTGCATGATAGACCTTGTCACAATAGGTCTACCAAGCCAGATTTACAAAGGATAAGAGTTTATTTGGTTTTGAGAAAGAATATAACGAATATAAATGAAAGAAGATAAAAAAAATTATGTAAAATGTATAACATCTTACTGAAAAGATCCCTTGAAGAAGTGGAAATTAAAGATTCAATGATAAAATGGGCACAAGAGTTGGGATACAATTTAGACTTGGAAAAATGGGGAAAAGCTAGATTAAAAACATTTTTTTTTTACTGTAGCACAAACAATAAAAGAAAATCATTATAAAGTTGTAAATAGATGGGATCAAACACCATTCTCACTCGAAAAAATTATAAATTAAAGGATAACCGATGTTGGAGATGCCAAAAAGAAATAGGTACATATTTGATTATGTGGTGGCAATGCACATATATAAAGTCATTTTGGGTGAAGATTCATTTGGAAATAAAGTTAATATTAAAAATTGATTTTGAGTTTGGACCAGAAATATATCTGTTAAGCAAGACTTCATTACTAGACCCAGAGGAAGAAAGGAAATATTGGAAAATATTATTATACTTAATATCGGCTGCAAGAAGGATAATAGCAAAGAACTGGAAATTACCTATAATAACCCCACAAATAGAGACTTGGCAAAATGAAAAACAGGAATTGAAAGATCTAGACAGATTAATAAACAAGAAAGATATGGTTAAATGGGAAAAGGATTGGGAAGCTGTAAGACTTTATTTAACGGCTGCTCAATACCTCAAGGAGAGGTAAAAGAAACAAAACCTTTTACAGTTTCTTGTGGAGAGTTATCAGGTATAAGCCTAATATATAACAGATTTGTAGCTTGTTGATATATGTTTTTATTTATCTTGTTGTAAAAATGCAAGCTTTGTAAAAAGAAAGATATATGACCACAATAAAAAAGGGAGGAAAAGACAGTAGCTTTTTGCTTGCTAACAGAATTTAAAGTTTATTTCCTGGACTGAATTCTTAAGTGATGAAATAATATTTGGATGCACCATGTGTTTTCCTCCCCTTTTGTTTAGTCACTCTTTGGATGAGGGCTATTTTCTATTTCAGGTGACCTTTGCAGATGTGGCAGTATATTTCTCAGAGGATGAATGGAATCTGTTGACGAAGAAACAGAAACTTTTGTACAATTCTGTAATGATGGACAATTATGAGAATGTGGCTTCTGTAGGTAAGGAACCTGAATCCATTGCTCTTTCTATAAAGACTGAGGGCCCTTTCATACTATATTATCATGTTGCTATGGTTCCACTAGAATTATAGAATCACAGAGTTGGAATAGACCACAAGGGCCATCCAGTTCAACCCCCTTCTGCCCTGCAGGAATACACATTCAAATCACCCCCAAGAGATGGTCAGCCAGCCTCTCTTTAAAGACCTCCAAAGAAGAGGACTCCACCCAACTCTAAGGGAGTATATTTCTCTGTCAAAGAGCTCTTACTGTCACAAAGTTCCTCTAACGTTTGCATCCATTGTGGTGTCTCCTTTTCTCTGTAGCTGAAAAAAAGCAAGCCTGCTCTTTGGACAAGATGACACCCTTTCAAATATTTAAACATGGATATCATATCCACTCTTTATCTTCTTTTCTCCAGGCTAAACATAACCAGCTCTCTAAGCTGCTCCTCATAGAGCTTGATGGCTTCCATATCCTTCACCACTTTGGTTGCCCTCCTTTGGACATGCTCCAATTTGTCAACATCCTTTTTGAATTGTGGGGCCCAGAACTGGATACAGGATTATTCCAAGCGAGGCCTGACCAAAACAGAATAGATTGGCACTGTTACTTCCCTTGATCTAGAAACTATTCTTGTATTGATGCAGAATAGAATCACATTGGCCTTTTTAGCTGCCGCATCACACTGTTGGCCCATGTTCAACTTGCGGTCTACTAGGAGTCCCAGAGCCCTTTCAAGCCTAGTTTAATTGTGATAGCAACATCCTGTAGAATATTTGTACTTCAGTGAGACACTATTGCTCTCCAGTTTCTAAGGATTCTAAATACCCCATCCTAAACTGGCAATTCTAAGATTTGGTGGAAAGAAGCCGTGGAGATTAATGCTTTTCACACCCAAATGGTACTCAGCACATCCCTGAGCAAGTTTCCTACCATTTTTGGCCCTTCTTCTATCCTTTTAAGGCTCTGGAGCAGGGGTAGGCAACCTGCGGCCCACGGGCCGGATGCGGCCCGGCGAGGCCTTGGGACCGGCCCCAGCCCGGTCCTGCTGCCGATTGCCGCCGGGGCCTTTGGCCTCTCGCGCGCAGGGGCAAGGGGGGCAGGTGTCTATAGACGCCTCAGAAACATGCATTTATATTAACATTTTTAAAAAAAATCAGCAATTTTTTTCGTGTCCTCCACTTTTTTTAAAAAAGTGTCCACCATTTGAAAATGTTATCCTACATTTGTCCCGGTTTATTTATTTATTTAAATTTTTAAATAATTGTTTAATTATTTATTTTTTGGCTTCGGCCCCCCAGTTGTCTGAGGGACAGCAACCCGGCCCCCGGCTCAAAAAGGTTGCCTACCCCTGCTCTGGAGAGTCTTCTTGGGGGAAAGCCCTCCCTTGGGCCTGCAATGGCTCAGAGAGGGCCCAACAAAATGGCCTCCTCTTCCCCAAACAGATGCTGTTGGATGTTGGGGGCAAAATATTATTTCATCCCCCCCCCAGGCAATACAATGTGCGGTTGCCCCTGAGATCTCCTCCAAACCTCATCAGTAGTCCATGCCTGTCTATTTATAATGTTTTAAGGCTGTTTTAAGGCTGCTCCCTGGCACTTGACCCTCACCAAAATTTGAGTCCATGTCCCAGCCCCCTTACTCTGACTTTGCCAATGAGTTATTGGAATCTGACTCCAACTTAATTTAATATCAAATATGGAGGAGTAAACATAGGGCTAAATCTTGAGCAAACACTTTCCTCTCTTAACTCTGATATTCAGTATTATCCATCATTATCCTTCTTTACAGAAGAACTTGTCAGTCATGGGAGAGTCCACACATCAGAGAAGCCATACAACTGCCAGCATTGTGGGAAAGGTTTTTCTCAGAAGTCAAACCTAGTGACACACCAGAGAATCCACACAGGAAAGAAGCCATACAAATGCCAACATTGTGGGAAATGTTTTTTGTCAAAGTCACACCTAGTGGGACATCAGAGAGTCCATACGGGAGAGAAGCCATACAAATGCCAGCATTGTGGGAGAGGTTTTTCTTGGAAGTCAGACCTAGTGAGACATCAGAGAATCCACACAGGAGAGAAGCCATACAAATGCCAGCATTGTGGGAAAGGTTTTTCTTTCAAGTCAAGTCTACTGAAACACCAGAGAATCCACTCAGGAGCGAAGCCATACAAATGCCAGCACTGTGGGAAATGTTTTTCTTGGAAGT
>JACSCI010000162.1:4028-18713 GCA_016801065.1 Sceloporus tristichus | reverse complement strand
GCAGCCAATGGGAGCAGAGGAAGGTCCAGGTAAAGGGAAGGAGGCCACGCCCCTCAGGAATGGGGAGCCAATGGGAAAATCACATTAGTCCCCATAGACTTTGGTTTTATCAATAAAGATCATTCCTAATACAACGCCGCCCTCTTGTGGATACTCAGGGCACTGCAGCCTCCTTGGGCTTCTCACCAACTTCATTCCAGGAACGCCATCTGGTGGCCACTCTGGGCAATTCACTAATAGCAATTAACCAAATTAAACGGTATATAAAACAAAAACATGAAACAAGCTAGACAAGCAAACTGTTACATGGAATTGTAATTGGTTGACCAGTCGAACCGAAAGGGCGCTCAACAATAACTCCTTTTCATCCTGGATAGAAGTGACCAGTGCTGTGTCCAGTGGGGCTCTGTCCTGGGCCCAGTGCTATTCAACATCTTTATCAATTATTTGGATGACAGAATTGGGGGCATACTTATCAAATTTGCAGATGACACCAAATTAAGAGGAGTAGCTAATACCCCAGAGGACAGGATTAAAATTCAAAAGGACCTGAATAGAATAGAAAGCTGGTCCAAAGCTAACAAAATGAAATTCAACACGGAGAAATGTAAGGTACTGCATTAAGGGCAGAAAAATGAAATGCACAGATATAGGATTATGGGGGACACCTTGATGAATGAAACTATGTGTGCAAGGGATCTAGGAGTCCAAGTAGACCACAAGTTGAACATGAGTCAACAGTGCGATGTGGCAGCTAAGAAGGCCAATGCGATTTTAGGCTGCATCAATAGAAGTATAGAGCCTAGATCAAGGGATGTAATAGTGCTACTCTATTCTGCTCTGGTCAGGCCCCACATGGAATACTGTGTCCAGTTCTGGGCCCCACAATTCAAAAGGATGTTGAGAAACTGGAGGACATCCAAAGGAGGGCAACTAAAATGGTGAAGGATTTGGAAATCACAATGGGACAGCCTCAGTGCTTCAGGCAATGAGCATCAGCTGCCCTCGGTTCGCCTCTAACATCTTCCTCCTCCATATCTTTAATTGTGACACCATTCACTTCATAAGGTCCTTTAATTCCTGTATGTCTTACTCCATTCGATAAACGTCTACCTGGGGTTCTTCTGTCCTGGGGCGGCTATCAAGCGACTGTCCCACTGCCAGGTCCCAGGCTGTCACTCTGCCCCCCAACGACCTTCCTTTCCCCATTCTGGGGCTGGAAACCCAAATCCTCCAGTGGAGGCCTGGATGGTGTGAGCTTCAGGAGGTTTCCCAGTCTTGGGCATGGCTCCTAATTCCTCTGAAGATGGCACCTGCTCCTCCTCCACCAGCATCTCCAGAACCACTGGGTTCCCTAAGAACTCTTCTTGTTCCTGGGTCTCCATGGGAGCTAAAACTGTGAGACTTTGCAAACGGTGAGGTCTGGAGTCAGTCCTGTGCTCAAAAAATAAAACTCATTTGAAACAAAAGAAGCTTTATTGATGAATCCAGGCAGAAACATCCATTAACACCTTTTTGCAAAGTCTGAAGTCCAAAGGGACTTGCTTAATCCCTCTCTAAGCCAGCCCCCAATTCCCAAGCTAAAGCAATACAAGCGGAGGTTGCATAGATACCAAGGTTGTGTATACTTCCCTTCCCTTCTCCCAGACAGCCTCACCTTGAAGAGTGGTCTTCCCAAGCCAGCTTCACTCCTTCTCGATAACCATCTACAGCTGAAAACCCAGCCCCTCTCCAAACGCCCTCCTTCATCTAAAAGCCACTCCATCTGCCCTTCTATCATTTTCCATTACGGGCTTTCTATAACCCATCACTCTACACTGCCTACTATGGACTGCAACTATAACTCCTACTTTAATAACCAAACCCTAATATTTTTACCCTTTATGACAGAACTCTGACACACATACCTCATCCCCTTTCCCTCCATCATTCCCTTCTCCTTTTGTTTCGTGTCTTTTAGATTGTAAGCCTGAGGGCAGGGAACTGTCTGATTAAAAATAATATTGTAAGCCGCCCTGAGAGCCATTAGGGCTGAAGGGCGGGATATAAATACCTAAATAAATAAAAAAAAACCCACAATGGGCCAGTCTCAATCCTTCAGGGACACACCACCAGTTTGAAGTGACAATTCTCCCATCTCAATTGTTCAGCAAGGAGCATCAGCCTGAGGTTGCAATGGGTCAGTCTAAATCTTTCAGGTAAAGAGCACCACCCTGAAGTCACAATAGTACTCTCTCAATGCTTCAGCCAAGGAAACTCAGGCTGAGATCACAATGGGCCAGTCTCAGTGTTTCAGGCAAGCAGCATCAGCCTCAGGTTGCAATGGTCACATCTCAAACCTTCAGATAAGCAGTATTAGCCTAAATTCACAATGGTCCCATCTCACTGCTGCAGGCAAGGAGCATCAGCCTGTGGTTGCAATGGGCCAGTCTCATTCTGGAAAGGAGCATCAGCCTGAAGTCACATTATGTCATGAATCCCTTTATTTATGCATCTATTTATTTAGGGATTCATGTCATAAGGATTATAGGTTTAGGTTTAGGTTCGAGTTAAGATAGATGGGATTTATGGTGGGTTAAAATAATATGTTTTAATATGTGTTTTAATAGAAGATACTAGAAAGAGGTAGAGAGATCATGGCTAAAGAATGTGCTTCTTTGCTAGGATTGGAATATGTGGGAATCACCCTTCTAACAGAGGCTTGATTTTAAAAGACTGGTTTCTGGAAAAGGTGGGGGAACCTAGAGAGTTATTGGTATTTTTATATGATATTATGTTGCTATGGTTTTGTGTTTATTATATTTTCATATGGTATCATTTTATGTGGAGATTGATAGGGTTTTATATTATAGATAGCTATATATATAGTTAAGCCATAATGTTAATGAAAATTGTTGTGTGGCTGAGTTCTGTGGTCCAAGGCCACAGGTTCAGTGGTTGAGAAAAGGCACATGAGAGCTTAATTGCTTTTAGGAAAGCTGCCAGAATCCCAGATGGGAGAACGCTGTGCGGAAAAGGGCGGGAAAACGCTGTGCGGGAAAGGGCTATCCAATTACTGTAATTAGCTTCATTGGTAAATGGAGTGGGGTGGATTGATATGGTTATAAAAGGGATATCTTTATACTTGCTTTCATTCTTGACAAAAAAGTCACTTCCATTACTTCTTCTTCAATAAAAGTTATTCTTTTTCAAAGTACTGCCTTTTGTGTTGCAAGACGGGCTGCAATTAGGTCCCTGACAGATATCTATCTCCTCTTCCATTCACCCTGCTATCCCAAAAGGGCTGGAGCGCATACCAAACCAACCACAGAACTTTTCCCTGCTCTTGTGTAATGGCAGGTCAGTCAAAAATAAAACACACATAGTCCATGATCTCCTTCTGGACGAAGAGGCTGACCTGGCTTGTTTCAGGGAGACCTGGCTGAGTGATCATAGCTCAGCCACCTGGGATCAGGCCTTTCTAGCCGGGTTCTCCTCCAGTGAGCAGATAAATGGACGCCGCTTTGGTCCATAAAGACAATCTTGCTTTGGCCAGGATACTTATCCATATGATCGACCACATCAAATGTATTTACCTCAGCTTAAAGACTAGGGAAACTATGTGGATTCTGTTGGTTTAATGTCCACCCGTTCCTTAACAGACTCCCTAGCCAAGCTGACACAACTAGTCTCAGAGCTGCCGCTGGAGTCGCCTAGGCTTTTGGTCCTGGCTGACCTCAACATCCTCCTCGAGGCCCCTCCTCAACATGCGCAGGGTTTGCAAGGGCCTCTCTGCTGCTGCTGCTTATTTTGCTGGTGGCCTTTGCAGGAAAGGAAGGTATGCACTGGGGATTCAGCAGTCTCCCCTTTCTTCCCTTCTTTCTTCCTTTGAGGAGTCTGCAATTGAGCCCAAGGTGCAGAGCCGGACTCAGGAGGAAAAGGCAAGAAAGGAAGGCTCTGCTTTGGAAATCAAGCTCTCTCTGTGTATCCTGTATGTCTGCCCCTGCTGTTCTTATGGCTGGGAATGGAGCTGAGGACTGAGGAGAGAAGAAAGGGTCAGTTTTGGGCAAATTCAGAACTTCTGTGCATTAAAGAATCCAGTGTGTTGAAACAACAAAGAACTTTATTGAGAACACATAGAAATTAAGTGTTTTAGCCAGAACTGCCCTCCCAAATCCAGAGGATATATTGAAACCCCCACACCTAAAACGCCTCCCTTTTCCAAACCTAGCCCCCACCTCCAATTCCCACAGTCTCTGCCCCACAGGTAACAAGGCCCCCTTTGCCATTCCCACAAACTAGTCCTTTCTGTCAATACCCCAACTTTCTTCAGCCAACATTCCATGCATTGCAAAAGCTATAATTCCCATAACTATTCTAGACAACTCTAACAAATCCCACCCCCCCATATACCTAACCTATACCACGACTCACAATCCCCACCCAAATTTACAAATCAAAGTAATTAACTATACTATTAGCAATTAAAACCTAAAAATAACAAAATACAACGTTAAAACACAAACAGACATATCGACAGACAAAGCTTACAAACAAAACCACAAGGGCCTTTTCTTAGCACCACTGGATTGAAAATATATTTTTTGTATTCTTTATTGACAAAAATAATGTTAGTTCACTACTGGCATTTGTAAGGCTTCTCTCCTGTGTGGGCTCTCTGATGTCTCACTAGGTTTGGCTTCTGAGAAAAACATTTCCCACAATGCTGGCATTTGTATGGATTCTCTCCTGTGTGGACTCTCTTGTGTGTTACTAAGTGTGACCTCTGAGAATAACAGTTTCCACAATGCTGGCATTTGTATGGCTTCTCTCCTGTGTGGATTCTCTGATGTCTCACCAAGTGTGACTTTGTAGAAAAACATTTCACACAATGCTGGCAATTGTATGGCTTCTCTCCTGTGTGGACTCTCTGATGTGTCACTAAGTGTGACTTCAAAGAAAAACATTTCCCACAATGCTGGCATTTGTATGGCTTCTCTCCTGTATGGACTCTCTGATGCACGACAAGGATAGACTTGTAAGCAAAACGTTTCCCACAATGCTGGCATTTATGTGACTTCTTCCCTGTCTGGACTCTCTCATGAAGCAAATGTTCTTCTGTAAAGAAGGACAATGACAGATGAGACTGAAAATCAGAGTTAAGAGAGCAGGGTGTTACCCCATAATTTAGCCCTCAATAATTCCTCCTTATTAGAGGTAAAATTAAGAATGTTTCTGTGAGTAACCGAAGCATGATCTTGCTACTTATGGCCCTAAATCCATGGAACGATTGTATATTTACTTATAGGAGTTAACAAAGAAGAGATTGGAAAGAGTCTACCTTAAGGGAATCACTGGAAGGAGATATTCAGACAAAGGACTGTTGAAAAAAATATTCCATTAACCATGTGCAAAAATACTTTAATTGATAGGTGGCATCATATCCTGTGAGAGTGCCATAGAGTGCTGAGTCAGAGCCCAAGGCATGATGGAAGCTAAATGCAGAGATCACTTCATGCTGTTTGGCACCAGGAGATGACTCACAATCAATACAGTATAAAACTCACATGCGGATTGGTGTGGATCAGATAGGAGTTGTAAGTACAAGGGATGTTGAAGGTGATGGAAGTCGGAGAGGAGAGCCTGCAAATATTTGTATTATTTTGCATCTCAAGATAGAGAACCTCCAAGGATTTCGATGAAATCAACTGTGTTTGTGACTTATTTTTAAGTGTGAAAAGTGGTCAGTGCATTGTCAATATCTATATATCTGGATATTTATTTCCGTACTCTGCTATGTTATTGTTGAGCTGCATCTGAGAGCGTCACCCTCAGATTGTAGTGTACACTGGCTTTTGAATGTAATCGAAATTCAGAGCCAAGAAGGATCTGAGAGCCAGTGCAATAATCATTTTTGTCTGAGATATTTGCACCAAGCACCCATTGCATTCAAATTGGTTTCAGACCATTTCCCCCCCCCCCCACAGGAAACATTCTAAAGTGACTTAAACCTTTTTGAACACTTGGTTACATGGATTTGTAATTGGTTGACTGGCCGAAACCAAAGTGTGCTCAATAATGGCTCCTTTTCATCCTGGAGAGAAGAGCGCAGTGGGGTCCCACAGGGTTCTGTCCTGGGCCCAGTGCTATTCAACATCTTTATCAATGACTCGGATGACAGAATTGAGGGTATACTTATCAAATTTACAAATTAGTAGTTAATACCCCTGAGGACTGGATCAAACTTCAGAATGACCTGAATAGACTAGAAAACTGAAAAGATAGATCTTTTGCAGTGGTCACGGGTGGTCAGACTTCATCCTCTGTTCCGCTATCTGTTGGAGTTCCCCAGGGCTCTGTCTTGGGTCCCCTTCTGTTCTCTCTATACACACTGTCTCTAGGTAAACTCATCAGTTCTTTTGGTTTCTCCTATCATTTGTATGCCGACGACACTCAGCTGTATCTCTCCACCCCTGACCTTTCGACGGGGCTTGAACAGCAAGTTTCTTCTTGTCTGACTGCCATCTCTCAGTGGATGCGGCTTCGGCGCTTGAAGCTCAACATGTCTAAGACTGAGCTTCTCGTCTTTCCACCTAAACCTACCCTTCATTATTCCTTTTCTGTTTCTGTCGACCACACTTCTATTCAACCGGTTCATCAAGCCCGCAGTCTTGGCTTCATTTTTGACTCTTCTCTGTCATTTATTCCCCAGATCCAGGCCACCGCCAAGACCTGTAGATTCTTTCTCCACAACATTGCCAAGATCCGTCCATTCCTCTCAATCTCTACTGCCAAGACTCTAGTCCATGCCCTAGTGGTTTCGCGACTAGATTATTGTAACCTCCTTCTAACAGGGCTTCCTCTTTCACACCTCCATCCTTTAATATCTGTCCAGTATTCAGCTGCCCGTATTGTCACAGCCGCTCGCCGCTTTGACCATGTTTCTCCTCTTTTATCCTCCCTTCATTGGCTCCCCTTCCCCTTTCGCATCCGGTACAAGCTTTTGTTACTGACTTTCAAAGCCCTCCATGGGTTGGCCCCTCCTTACTTATCTGACCTTCTTTCTCCTTACATTCCTACTCGCACCCTCCGCTCTGGTAGTCAGGGTCTCCTGTCACAATGTAGGACTACCACTGCCCCCTCCCGAATTCGTCCCTTCTCGCTTGCTGCCCCTTACTCCTGGAACCTTCTTCCCCCACATGCACACCTCATCACTTCTCTACCCAGTTTCAAAACTGAATTAAAGACTATATTGTTTAGAGAAGCATTCCCAGAGGTGAGCCCCTCTCTGACCCAGGAAGCCTCCTTCTAACCATCCATCAAGAAGCCAAGCCCTTCCTCCAGTCCATCTGCCTTGGTCCAGGCCTCGGAGGTGGAGAAGATCTGCTGGACCTGATCCTATTCCCCACCACCACTCCCTTCTCCTTTTGTGTCGTGTCTTTTAGATTGTAAGCCTGAGGGCAGGGAACCGTCTGACTAAAAAATTTATGTACAGCGCTGTGTAAACTTACAGCGCTTTATAAATAAAGGTTAATAATAATAATAATAATAATAAAACTGGGTCAAAGCTAAAAGAATGAATTTCAACACAGAGAAATGTAAGGTACTGTACTCAGGGCGGAAAAATGAAATGCACAGATATAGGATGGGCAACACCTGGCTGAATGAGACTAGATGTGAAAGGGATCTAGGAGTCCAAGGAGACCACAGTTGAACATGAGTGAACAGTGTGATGCGGCAGCTAAAAAGGCCAATGCAATTTTTGGCTGCATCAATAGAAGTATAGTGTCTAGAACAAGGGAAGTAATAGCGCCCTTCTATTCTGCTTTGGTCAGAGCTCACCTGGAATATTGTGTCGAGTTCTGGGCACCACAATTCAAAAAGGACAGAACAATGGAAGCAAGGCACAGGAAAAGAGGTTCCACCAAAACATTAGGAGGAACTTCCTGACAGTAAGAGCTATTCAACAGTGGAATATACTCCCTCAGAGCATGGCGTCATCTCATTATGGTTATTATTATTATTCTTATTAATTTCTAAAGTACTCCTTCTTTGAAGAGCTTTAAAAGTCTTTGAAGTCGTTTAAACAAAGGCTGGGTGGCCATCTACTGGGGATGCTTTCAGTGTGTATTCCTGCATGGCAAGGAGTTCAACCAGATTGTCCTTGTGGTTTATTCCAACTCTATGATTCTATGATTCTAAAGTTGAATCATAGTGCCATGATAATGTAGTATGAAAGGGACCTCAGTCTTCATAGGAAAGGCAATGAAGTCAGCTTCCTTACCCACAAAAGCTACATTCTCGTAATTCTCCATCATCACAAAATTGTACATAACTCTCTGCTTCTTCGTCAACAGTTTCCATTCATCCTTGATGAAATATATCGCCACATCCGCAAAGGTTACCTGCAACAGAAAATAGCCCTCATCCAGAGAGTGACGAAGCAAAAGAGGAGGAAAGCACATGGTTCATCCAAATATTATTGGATCACTTTAGAATTCAGTCCAGGAAATAAACTTTAAATTCTGTCACCAAGAAAAAAGCTACTGCCTTTGAAATCCAGTTTGTCTCAAATCTTTTCAATATAATATACAATATAATACACAATATAATTTAGGCCATAGCTGGGATATTGAAGACGGATTATGATACTCACTATCCCAACACATACAGTACATTTAGCCACCAAAGAATTACGGTGCATTTAGACATTTTTTGCCACATTTCAGAGGCAGACATCATTTTTAATAACACTTCTGGGGAGCACTCTGGGCTTGAGTGCGACTGGGCCCACCCCATATTTAGATCCAGAGATGTTCTCCCATAGCCCCCAACATTTCACAGATTGGAAAAGCAAGACACATGTGGACAAGCAACCCAGAAGGCAGTAACGATGGCCAAAGTTGTTTATGAGAAGATCATACAAGCTAGGAAGGGCACACGAGTTTCCTTTTGCTTCAGCCTCCTGCGAAGGGCCATATCCTGTCTCCTTCTTTCCTGCTTCGTAGGAGGCTGAAGCAAAAGGAAACTCGTGTGCCCTTCCTAGCTTGTATGATCTTCTCATAAACAACTTTGGCCATCGTTACTGCCTTCTGGGTTGCTTGTTCTCCCCACATTGTTCTCCCCACTTTTGAGTTGATGGGCTGGAACTGAAGTGAACTGAGAAGGAAAAAGTGGGAGGAGGAGAGACCAACCAGGACATTTTAAAAAGCCCCTGAAAAGTGGTTTGACAGAGGTTTAACCAGGACTGTCTCAGTCAAACCTGGACAGTATTTGATTTCCTTCATTTCATAAATTGGCCCAGCAGTGGCACAGATGAAGCTAATAGGATAGTGACTCACCAAAGAGCTGTTGTACCTCGGCATCCCCTTTCTGTTGGAGCCCAACTTCCTCCGTGTGGCCTCTGTGTCGGCCATCAGGTGGGCAGGGGGTCCTGGTGGTCCTGCACTTGGCCACATCCAGCAAGAGAGGCCCCAAAGCTGTATCCAAGGAGGCCGAGATGGAGTTCCTGAGAAAAGGGACCAGGATTAGGATTGGCTTGGCAAGAAACCCTGCAGCACTCAAAGATACAGAGAACAGCATCCTGCTGGTGACATACACAGGTGACATGTGCCTCCTTTGGGCCGATGCAGAGGTGGATATCCCCTTCCTCCCTCTGCACCAAACAAAGCCCCCTGGAGCTAGCATAGATTCACTGCAGCTCCCCTACACAAGAGATACTCCATGCCTTCTTGGAGTGGAGGGGGATTAGGGGATAGGGAATTGGAGAGGGCCCTGGTTATGTCCCTGTAACTAGATGTGAAATGAGTGTATCATTTGTTGAAACCTCCTGACCTCCCCAGTGACCCTCAGAGGAAGATGTCTTCATTTTGCTTCTCACTACATAAACACAGCTCACTGCCCCACTGGACCCCACTGGACCCTTCCTTCCTTCCTTCCTTCCTTCCTTCCTTCCTCCCAAAATGGAGGGTCAGAGGCACAAAGGGACACACCTCCTTCCTTTTGGCCCAAGGGGCTTGGCCTCCTTCTCACTCTGGAGCCTCAGGGAGAGAAAGAGGAACCTTTCGATTCAATTGTGGAGGCCTCAGAGAAGGTTCTGGAACCACTTTGATCTCTAGGAAAAGCAGGATACAAATAAATGCTTTATTATTTTTATTATTATTATTGTCACAAGCAGCACAAAATGGCCGCCGGAACACAAAATGGCCGCCTCTGCCTCAGCACTTGGCAGTTGGCAGTTTGAGGCCTTCAGGGAACCCAAAATGGAGGATGAAAGGGCCACAAAGTCGGAAGGGACCCCAAACAGGATTTCTGATCCTAAAGAACGGTTTTCCTAATGGCACCCGATGGCTGTGATAACACAAAAAGTCCCCAAACAGTACTTCCAAACCTTAACAACACCTAAACATTTTTCTGATGCTATTGAAAGGAGGAACCTGATCCCCTCCTTAATTACAATCAATAGTGAAAGATATTAATATTGATATTAAGAGAGCCCATCATCCACAACCCAGCTCAGGTCTTAACCGCTCAGGGAGGCCAGTCCAGCTGCAGGTGGCCCTCCGTCCGTCCCCCTTTCCTTCTGCATTCCTCCTCTTTTTCCCAGCATCAGCCCCCTTCCCAAGAAGGCTGCATCCACACTATAGACATAAAGCATTTTGACACCACTTTAAGCGCTCAGTGTTATGGAATCCTGTGATTTTACCTTTGGACACTTAGCCTTCTCTGCCAGAGAGCTCTTATGCCACAACAAACTACAAATCCCAGGATTCCATAGGATGGAACCAGGAGAGTTAACACATTTTAGAACTGGAATATCTCTGCAGTGCAGATACAGCCTGAGTCAGTTGAAAAAAGGCAGAAGCACCCAAGTGGAATTTTTATCCTGTTAAGAATGGTTTAGATTTTTTAAATATAAGCAGTTTGTTTTTCCGTCTAATCTTTATTCTTCTTGTTGTTTGTTGTTTGTATGTTTGTTTGTTTCATTCTTGGTAATACGAGTTATTCTGGTCTGTCTCCTTCCTTCTTCCCTGAAAATCTATTAATAAGGAAACTGAGGAGACCTTTAAAACCTCCCAAAGGAGCCACTTTTGGCCTTTTTTGGGGGACTCGCCTCCTCTTAGAAGCCAAAGCCCAATGTTTGTGAAGAAGAAGAATAAGGCTTGTATTAAACTATCCTCCCCATTTCTGATCCCTTTTAAAACCCATGTTCCCCAGAAAGAGCAGAGCTGTGTAATAAGAAAACCCTCTCAGAAAAGAGACACAAAAGACACACAAAGAGACACACTTCCTTCCTTTTGGCCCAAGGAGCCTGTCCTCCTTCTGACTCTGGAGCCTCAGGAGAGAAAGAGAGGACTCTGTTCAACTGAGGCCTCAGAGAAGGTTCCAGAACATTCTTCCTCACTGTCATAAGTAGCACAAAATGGCCACCAGACCACAAAATGGTGGCCTCTGCCTGTGCTTGGCAGTTGGCAGTTTGAGGCCTTCAGGGGAGAGAGAGAGAGACTGAGGGGAAGAGTGCAGGGACATAGCCTTAAATTCCTGAAATCTTCCTTCCTTCCTTCCTTCCTTCCTTCCTTTCTCCCTAGCTGCATTGTGTTAGTGGTGTTACTACTCTTGTTGTTGTGTGCTTACAAGTTGTTTCTGATTTATGGCAACCCTTCACAGGGTTTTCTTGGCAAGAGTTGTTAAGAGGAGGTTTGTCATTGCCTTCCCTGAGGCTGAGAGAGTGTGATTTCTCGCCCAAAGGACCCAGCTGGTTTCATTGAGGAGTGGAGCACTCCTTAGTCACTCTCTGGATGCACTGGATCAGTTCTAGGGAATTCTGGGAAATGTCGTTTTGTGAAACATTGAGCCTTCTCTTTCAGAGACCTCTGGTGCCCCAATAAACTCCAATTCCCAGGATTCCCTCGCAGTGGGCCAGGGCAATTAAAGCACTCTCAAACTGGACTATTGCTGCCGTGTGTTTTGGACCTTTCTTGGCCGCAAACTGTCCATAGCCTGCAATGCATCTCCTAATCTGTAAACCGCCTCAGACATTATGGCTCTTAGCCCAGCAGACTCTTAAACTCCTTAAATCACGCTGCTATCATCCAGTGAATTATAAAAGGGTTTCCCTTAACCTACACTGGGACCAGTTAAGGAACCTTATTTCTACTTCTTTACTAATCTTCCCAAGTATCAACCGAGCCAAGAAACATGTAAAAGGAGCGTCGAGTAGTAGATACTCCAAGGAGATAGTTACTATAGATATTAAAATATAACTGAAATATAAGTCATACAAGATATTAAGAATCTTGCAGGTACAATATTTGTAAATATATAATGTTCAATTCATAAAAGCTATTAAAGAAATAAATAAACCTAAGTGTCCAATTCTGAGACTAACTTCCAAGATCCGCTCTTTAACTCTCTCTCTCTGGATCTCCAACCGACACAATTCCCCCAACTGTCTCTTGGGCTCTCAGGCCTTATATCTCCTTCTCACGGAAGCTTCCAGAAGGACCTTCATCTTGCTCTCTGATTGGTCAAGAGAGCCTTCCGTAGCAGTGATGTCATTCTGTGTGGGATGTGGGAAAGACTGGGCTTCCAGCCAATCAGGGCCATGGATGGTGGGAGGGACTGGGATTCCAGCCAATGGCAGCCCTCAGAGTGTCCTCAGGAGGACTCCTTCTGTTCATAAAAGAGCATTGAACCCATGGCTTTGAGGCAGGGTTGGTCCTCCATTTTGATGCAGTGAGGCTCCTGGTGAAGGCAGTTGGTTTGGAGCCACCATGAAAGGAAGCCATTCCTAATGGCTGAATATGTGGTCTTCCTATTTTCATTGCCAGGGAAGGGAAGAGGGCCCTGGAGTGTTCTCTGCCTCCAAAAAGAACTGGACCTCCATAAAGACTAGAAATCAAATAAATAAATAAATAAATCTGCTGATTGGGTGACGCTGCCCTAGACTTCTGTCAGTTTAGTAAAGCAGATTGGGAAGGCCTCCAGGGAAGAGCTTTCATTGCTAAACAAATACTCCCATCACAGGAGAAATCTAGATGACCAGGAACAAAGATTGCAGCCTTGTCTTTTCCCTCTCACCCCTTTCTTGAAGATCCAGGGAGCTAAGGAAAAGAGAAGGGGGGATATTTCAATATATCCCACTCTTATGATATCCTGAAGGGATCAAATCATATTTGTGATTCACCATGTGCTTCCCTTCTTAATCACTCTCTGGATGAGGGCTATTTTCTATTGCAGATCACCTTTTCAGATGCCGCAGTGTTCTTCACAGGAGAAGAAAGGCCATGCTTGAGTCTGAAGCAGAAATGTTTATACAGGATTTGGAAACATGCCCTATGAGGAAGGACTTAGGGAACTAGGGATGTTTAGCCTGGAGAAGAGAAGGTTAAGAGGTGATATGATAGCTGGTTTAAATATTTGAAAGAATGTCATATTGAGAAGAGAGAAAGCTTGTTTTCTGCTGCTCCAGAGACCAGGACCCGGAGCAATGGATGCAAGGTACAGGAAAAGAGATTCCACCTCAACATTAGGAGGAACCTCCTGACAGTAAGGGCTGTTTGACAGTAGAACAAACTCCCTCAGAGATTTTGGTGGAGTCTCCTTCCTTGGAGGTCTTTAAGCAGAGGTTGGATGGCCATCTGTCAGGGATGCTTTGATTGAGAGTTCCTGCATGGCAGAATGGGGTTGGACTGAATGGTCCTTGTGGTCTCTTCCAACTCTATGAGTTGTAATTCATTTTGGTTGCATCTACACTGCAGAAATAGTCCACCTTTAACTGCCATGGCTCTCAGTGATATGGAAGTCTTGGATTTGTAGTTGTTTGACTGTACAGAGGCATTCCAGGGGGAAAAGTCACTGTGTGCTTAATAGACTATAGCAGTGTTTCCTAAACTGGTTCACAGGATTACAGTTCCCCCATTTACTGACCAGTAAAGTCTAAACCACTTGGAAGACCAGAGTTTGTGAAACACTGGTCACTATAGCAAAGCCTTTGTCTGCATAGATCATGAAAGGCTATGGAAACAAGCGACTTGAAGATGGTGCACACACACACGCTCACAGACACACCTATTTGTATGTAATTCAGTGAAATTTGCTTTCTCCCCCAAATTCTATGCCAATTTAATACTTGCAAGATACATAGTCCTTCTACACTTTTCCCTTTTCTAGCACAAAAAATATGAAGATGCTTTTTAGCTTTTATGGAGTCGAGTTGGCCCTCCAGGTTTGCAGCTTTGACTTTTGCGGCTTTGATTATTTGAGGTTTCGGTTGATATGTTCTCTCTAGGAATCTCTGGCACAACTCTGCCAGAAGTTGGCCATAGGTTTTTTCCCTGCTTCTGGTTTTCTCTTTGCTGTTTTTCATCACTGTTTTGTTGAATCACTGTTGTACTGTGTTTTGTATTTCCAACAAATTCTATTCCATGAAGAGAATTGTGGTCAGTGGGTGACAGAGAATGAATGACTGTATTCTCAGAATGGTAATAAATGGTAGACGGAGAGTGATTTTCCACCCCATCCCCTGGTGCTTCCTTTTAAAGTCCTTGGTGGGATGTGGCTGTTCGTGTGTCAGTCATCTGCTGGACATTGCCCTTGTCATCAGTGGTCACAAATGATTTCCCTCTAAAGCTTGTGACATCTTCAGTACCCTATTTAAAAAAACCTGTAACCTCTTTGTTTAAGCATTTTCTTACTGTCCATGTG
>JACSCI010000161.1:26701-45854 GCA_016801065.1 Sceloporus tristichus | reverse complement strand
AGCCATACAAATGCCAGCATTGTGGGAAATGTTTTTCTATGAAGTCAAACATAGTGAAACATCAGAGAATCCACACAGGAGAGAAGCCATACAAATGCCAGCATTGTGGGAAATGTTTTTCTGACAAGTCAGCCCAAGTGAAACATGAGAGAGGCCACACAGGAGAGAAGCTACAGAAATCCCAGTATTGAACTAATATTATATTTGTCAAGAAGGAGTACAAAGAATATATTTTTAATCCTGGTGTAATAAGAAAAGGCCCTTATGATTTTATTTGCTTTGTCTGTCCATGTGTCTGTTTATGTTTTAAAGTCATATTTTGTTAAGTTTAGGTTTTAATTGGTAATAGTATAGGTAATTCCCTTGGGATGTATATTTGTCGTGGATTGTGGTATAGGTTAGGTAGATGAGGGGTGGGATTTGTTGCAGCTGGATAGAATAGTTAAGGGAATGATATCTTTTGCAAAGTGTGAGATGTTGTCTGAAGAAAATGTTGGGGTATTAACAGAAAGGGCTAGTTTGTGGGAATGGCAAAGGGGGCCTTGTTACCTGTGGGGCCTAGACTGTGGGAATTGGCAGTGAGGCTAGGTTTGGAAGAGGGTGATGTTGAACGTTAGGGGTTTTAATGTATTGTTTGGATTGGAGTGGGCAGTTCTGGTTTAAACACTGGGTTTCTGTGTGTTCTCAATAAAGTTATTTGCTGTTTCAACACACTGGACTCCTTGATGCACAGAAGTTCTGAATTTGCCCAAACTGACCCTTTCTTCTCTCCTCAGTCCTCAGCTCCATTCCCAGCCATAAGAACAGAAGGGGCACACACACACATACGTGCACAGAAACACACAAACATACAGGATACACAGAGAGAGCTATACAGTGGTGCCTCGGGTTACGAAATTAATTCGTTCCGCGGCCGCTTTCGTAACCCGAAAGGCTTTCGCAAGCCGAATTGCCATAGGCGCTAATGGGGAAAAGCCGCGATTTCGTGCGAAATAGCGCCGAAAAGCACCAAAAGTTTTTTCGTAACCCGAAAAAACTTTCGTAACCCGGAACAATGTTTTCCAATGGGATTTTTTCGTATCCCGAAAATTTCGTAACCTGGGTATTTCGTATCCCGAGGTACCACTGTATTTCAAAACTAGTGCCTTCCTTTCCTGGCTTTTCCTCCTGAGTCCAGCTCTGCACCTTGGCCTCCATTGCGATCTCCTCAAAGGAAGAAATGAAGGAAGGACGGGGAGGCTGCTGAACCCCTGGCGCATACCTTCCTTTCCTGCAAAGGCCACCAGCAGAATAAGCAGAAGCATCTTGGTCCTGGCAATCCCTGCAAATGCTGAGGAGGGGCCTTTAGGGGCATCTATGTATGCACAGCCCCTGAAGCCATGGCTTTCCTCACAGTCTGTTCTGAGGAGGGAGGAAAGTGGGGAGAGCCCTTGTTCATTCAGAGGAATGGCTGGAGGGTCTTCTGGGGGGCCCTTGGGGGGTTATAAGAAGGAAGGAAACCCCTCTTCTTCTCCCAAAGAAAGGCAGGGGGCCTGCCAGGTCTCCTCTCCCTCTTTCGTTCCCTGCCCCCTACTAGGAGGATTCCTTGGGTCCCAGGTACTTGGGGGGTTATTATGAGAATAGACGTCGTGGGAACCATTGGAGAGAGGCATGGCCATGGAGGGGAGGGGGTTTTGGACTTCATCTCCCAGAAGCCTCAGCCAATCACCGCACACATGCAAATTTCCTTCCTACCTCAGTAGTCTACAGTCAATCTGAATAGACTTACAGAGCCCTACAAAGGCTCCTCCTTCCTTTTTGTTCCTCAGCCAATCACCATCCACATGCAAATTTCCTTCCTACCTCATAATGCTTTCCCTGACAGCTTGGCCAATGATCTGAGATTCTGGGAGCTGAAGTCCAAAGCATCTGGAGGGCTGGAGTTTGAGGACCCCTGCTTTCATTGCTAAGACCTGACTTGGATGCCAGCATTATTGCAGAGGCCATAGGTCAGGGGTCCAGTGACTCTGTGAATAAGATCATACTGGCTCAATTTGAATCTGTGAGTACTAAGGAGGTGGTCACGCTCCCTGGAAATGAGAAGAAGACAACTTGCCCTCTGGACCCTTGCCCTTCATGGCTGGTCATCCAAGGAGAAGATGCTCTTAGGACTCACCTGAGATATATCATAGATGCATCTCTTAGGGAAGGCTATTTTCCATCTTGCTTAAAAGAAACGGTGTTACAGCTGTTTATGGAAAAGCCCTCCCTAGATCCCTTGGAGATGAACAATTACAGACGAGTCTCCTGTCTTCTATTTCTAAACAACATGACTAAGAGGGCAGTTGCTCTTCAACTCCAAGCGGTCTTGGATGAAATGGATTATCTGGACCCATATCAAACTGGCTTCAGGGTGGGATACGGAGTCGAAACTGTTATGGCCGCCTTAGTAGATGATCTTTGCTTGAGCATCGACATATGAATTGTGACCCTGTTGATGCTTTTGGATCTCTCAGAGGCCTTCGATACCATTGACCATGGCATCCTTATGGAAAGCCTGAGGGAATTGGGGATCAAGGGCAATGTGTTGCAGTGGTTCTGGTCCTATTTCTCAAGCGGATTCCAGATGGAGATGCTTGGGGACAGTTGCTCCTCTAAAAGGGAGCATAAATCTGGCGTTCCTTGGGGCATCCTCCTGTCACTAATTCTGTTTTTCCTTAAACCTTAAAAACCGACTTCAAAAATTCAAGGTCACATGGGATGTAAAAGGGCAACATTACATAAAAACAGGGATGGACTCAGAAGACAGAGATACCTTCTTTGCACCAGTTCAGTCATCGAAAGGGAATCATATAAGTGTAAACTTACAGCGCTTTATAAATAAAGGTTAATAATAATAATAATAATAATATTACAAAGGAAGGCCCACTTCTGCTCCAATGTGGTTGAGATCAGATATAAGTGGGACCATCGTTCTTCAAAAGGCAGAGGAAGATTCCACCCCAAAACCTTCTAGATTGATCAGTGAGCTTATCCATGAACCAAAAATCCCAAAATCGAGACCACCAATCAGTCATATTGACCTTTTCAGTTTTCCCAGCCCTGGCAATTTCAATCCTGGCCAATGCCAACAAAAATGCAACAATATCTTTATTGTGTAATGTCTTGTTTTCATTACTAAACATTGAAAGCAATAAAAGTTCTGGAGAAGGGACAATCTTTTGATCACTGATTTCTGAAACTAAGTTAACTACTGAATGCCAAAATGCAAATACACTTGGACAGTCGTACCACATCTGCAGGAAGGTACCTCTACTATTACATCCTCTCAAACAGCATGAGGTGGGGTTCTTAGCAAGGCCTGCAAGTTGTCATGGTGTCAGGTACCATCTATGCACAACTTTAAGGATGCTTTCTTTTAATGTTGTTTAACATCTACATGAAACCGCTGCGAGAGATCATCCAGAGGCATGGGGCGGGATGCTATCAGTATCCTCATGACACCAAGATATATCTCAGCGTCAACTAAGGAAGGCATCTCCCCTCTGAATGAATGTCTTGGGGCAGTAATGGGCTGGATGAGGAAAAAGAGACTGAAACTGAATCAAGATTAAACGGAGGTGCTGATTGTTGGAGGTCCTAATCCAGGTATGGAGGTTTGCCAACTGGTCCTGGAAGCGGTTGCACTTCCTCTAAAGGACTGTGTTTGGGGGTGCTCCTGAATCTGTCGCTCCAGATGTCAGCTCAGATAGATGTGACAGCAAGGAGTGCCTGTTATCAGCTTTGGTTGATACGCCAACTGCGTCTCTTCCTGGAACCTGAGGACATGAAAACTATGAAGATTATCGCACTGGGTTCTGAGAACGTTCTCATCACGTGATGAGAACGGAACGCATTTGAGTATACCGCACGTATGTGTTCCAATTGGGTTCTCAGAACGCTTAAATGTGTTCCAAATGTGTTCCAGGAGAGTACAGATATGAATGTGTTCCCAGAGAGCTGAAACGTGATGAAAACGTTCCAAGAGAAGTGTGTGCGGTACAGTGGTGCCTCGGGTTACGAAAGTAATTCGTTCCGCGGCCGCTTTCGTAACCCGAAAAGCCTTCGTAAGCCGAATTGCCATAGGCGCTAATGGGGAAAAGCCGCGATTCCGTGCGAAAAAGCCGAAAAAAGCACCAAAAGTTTTTTCGTAACCCGAAAAAACATTCGTAACCCGGAACAATAATTCCCTATGGGATTTTTTCGTATCCCGAAAATTTCGTAACCTGGGTATTTCGTATCCCGAGGTACCACTGTATTCTTATCCGTTCTCAAATACGTTCCCTCATTCCTCCGTCTCCACCACGCATCTTGCCTTGCAATGGGCAGTGTTATAAGCAAGTTTGTCAGGTGTTAATTCTCCACGATATGGTGTCATTAGCCATTTTCTGATTGGGTAGGCACCATCCCCTATAATCAGTGGTGGAATGGCTACATCGTGGACATGCAGGGTGGGATTTCCGGGCACAAAACAGCCTTCATCCATCACTTCACAGATAGCAGAATTGTTAAATATGTGGCTATCGTGCGATCTCCCACAATTCCCTACTTCTATGTCGATAAGCCTTCCACTGTGATCTGTAGTTGCTTGCAGAACAATTGAAAATCCCTGCTTGCGGTTGATGTATTCCTCTCTGCGTCCCAGCGGTGGGCAAACAGAAATATGAGTGCCATCAATAGCTCCTATGCAGTGTGGGAATCCAAGTCTCTGAAATCCATCCATAATCTGAAAAAAGGCAAAGGTATAATAAATTTGGGATATCAGAAAAAGGGGGTTAATATATTTCATATCAGATAATGCATTATTATTATTATTATTATTATTATTGGTATATGAAACTGGGATCAAAGAGACAAAAGCATAACAAGGACAATAGAAATTATTATGGTTTATATACCTAGAACACACTGAAGGGGAATCCAGATGTTACTTGTTCACATATCTACTCTTACAAACATATCAAGATACATTTTTCCAGAATTGCAAACTATAACAGCACAGCTGGATAAGAGAGAGGCCAGCAGCAGAGATGCACCTCCGAAGTGCATGTCCCAAGCCTAGGACCACCCCCCCCAGCACAGCTGGATAAGAGAGAAGCCAGCAGCAGAGATACACCTTTTAAATCCATGCCCCAAGCCCAGGACCATTAACCCACCCCCATAATTGCAAAGGTAATTGAAAGCCTTTCTTTTTTTCCCACACAAGGAAAAGGCAGGATGTAAACATATCTTAATGGTATTACATAAACAAAATCTATATATCTTTAGATATGAATTAATGCATTTGCACCCAGAAGTCTTAGGTTTAAAAGTAATATTGATACACACCGTTTGGTAGTTTCCAAGCTGGATAGTTTTCCTCAGCAGCAGCTTCTCCATAGCAAGGCACACCTCGATGGCGATTTCTGCAGCTGTGGATATTCCAACCTCAAAACGGGAAGCCGCCTTCCTATACATCAGAGGGCTTGAGAGCCACCAAATAGTTAGGGCCACTCTCTTCTCCACCGGGATAGGACTCCGGAATCTAGACTCCCCACGCTCCAGCTCTGGTCTTAAGATGCTAGCCAGATCAAAAAGGGTTTCTTTAGACATGCGGAAGTTAGAAACCCACATGTCGTTATCCCATCGCTGGAGGACTTCCTCACTCCACCAGTTGGTCCGCTCCCGGGGTTGCTGCCACCAACGTGGGATGCGAGGCCAGGTCGCCATCCATGCCAGACAACTGGATATATCTAGATTGCCGCTGGCAGCCATAACTGCAATCTTACTCAAAGCAGCCCTCCGGCGCGAAATGAGGACAAGCGATTTGGCAATGCGACTCATTCTTCTCCTTCTTCGCTCTTCTTCTTTCTCTACCATGCTCACAAGATCAAAAAATGCTTTCTCCGACGCCATCTTTACACCCCACAAGGAAGTCATCGGACGACTTCCGGGTCAAAACAACCACCGAGTGGCGACGTCATTGGTACACCGCCCACAAGATCTAATACGCATGCGCTATAGCAAACCGTTCTGAGAACGGTTTCAAGAAAAAGGAATCGCAGTGCGGTAAACTGCCGTTCTGATCACGTTCTGATCACGTTTTGATTGCTAATGCGGTAATATCCGTTCCAGGAACGTTCTCATCACGTGATGATATGGAACGTTCTCAGAACGCAGTGCGATAATCTTCCATGTCTCTTAATAGCAGTTAACTGTAAAAAGTTTGTTAAACAGATGTAATATTTTATAATATAATCTGAAAATCTGTATAGATGGCTTGATTTAACCGTAAAATTTGTAAACGAGGAGTTATGGCCATATTTTATCATACCATGAAACTAATCTAGTTTGGGAATAAAGTCTAATGAAGTTACCCCAATCAGTTGCATCTGATTAATTTGTATTCATTAATTAAATTAGTTTGCTGAGGCACCAGAGCTCTCTGGCAGAGAAGGCTCAATGTCTCAGGACACTACAGTTCCCAGAATTCCATAGCACTGAGCCAGGACAGTTAAAGTGAAGTTAAACCAGATTATCTCCTCAGTGTGGATGCAGTTTAAGAGAAGGCAACTGTTACGAAGGGAAGGAGAGATGTAGATGAAATAGATGAGGAGAATGACAGGAGGATAGATGTAGACGTGGCTGAAATGGATGGGGGCTCTCACACGGATGACCCCCTTTGAATTTGGCTGCCAGGGATGGGAAAAGAGAAGGGAGGAAGAAAGGTGCAGCTGTCATTTAGGTGAGGCTAGCATCCAGGTGAAAGTGGAACCAGGCTCCTTTCTTCACCCCGGAAGTGCAAAGGTTCAGGATGCATTCAGACCCCCACTGAGCATGTGCAAGGGTCCCAGTTAAAATCACTGAATCTGCATGGTATGCACCGGTGTGGAGATACAGTTTGCACTCACTCTGCTTTGCCTGAATCCGCATCATGGAACTTGCCTTGGATTCAATCCCCATCCATTCGGAAGGGTAACGGAAGGGCACTTTGTAGTTTAACTCTTGCTTGGACAGGGGATGTGATTGTGGTTTTGAACTGATATGTCTTGAATGTGGTGCTCTATTACACAATAGGATAGAGTTGTTTGTGAGGTGTATTAAAACTATCCTCCCCATTTCTGATCCCTTTTAAAACCCATGTTCCCCATAATGAGCAGAGCTGTGTAAGAAAACACTCTCAGAAAAGAGACACAAAAGACACACTTCCTCCCTTTTGACCCAAGGAGCCTGGCCTCCTTCTCTCTCTAAAGCCTCAGGAGAGAAAGAGAAGCTAATGGTCAGTTCAACTGAGGCCTTAGAGAAGGTTCTGGAACATTCCCCACAGTCACAAAATGGCTACCAGAACACAAAATGTGTGTCTGGTGCAGGGGGTGGGGTCTTCCATCTCCTCTGTCCCCATTGGCCAGCTTGAAGAAGAGGCGGAGCTTCAGCTTCTCTATTTAGCTCTGTGTGTGGAAGAGAGAATGAGGAGAGAGTAGCAGAGTTTTTGAGAGAGAAAGAGACAGACAGACATTAAAGGAGGAAGGAAGGAGAGAGGGGGGAGTGGAGTGAAGTGACAGCAGAGAGACAAGGCCTGGAACCACTAGGCTTCACTGCTGCACTGAAGTCTGGCTGGGCCTGGCTTGGGTCTACTGCTGGTGCTGCTGCTTTCCTTTGGCCACTGCCATTAAGGAGGAGAGGAAGGAGGCTCAGCAGTCCTTCTAGGCATGGCCCACTCTCTCTGAAGGTGGGAGAGTATGAATTCCCAAAGGGGATTTCAATGCTTTTAATGGTGGCTCTCATGCTCTAGCAAAGATGATGATGATGATGATGATATCAGTCCTGGGGGGAGGGGGGAGCTTCTGCCAGACCTTAATAATCATTAATGCCACCATCGCTGGGCATTCTTGCTCTGCACCACTGTAATGGCCATGGCTCAGTGCTATGGAACTCTGGGAATGTTCTTTTTTTGGCATTTTAGGTGTTTGTAAGGTTTGGAAGTCCTGTTTGGGGTCCCTTCTGACTTTGGGGCCCTTTCATCCTCCATTTTTTGTTCCCTGAAGGTCTCAAACTGCCAACTGCCAAGCACTGAGGCAGAGGTGGCCATTTTTTGTTGCTTGTGACTGTGGGGAATAATGTTCCGGAACCTTCTCTGAGGCCTCAGTTGAACAGAGGCTTCTCTTTCTCTCCTGAGGCTCCAGAGCGAGAAGGAGGCCAGGCTCCTTGGGCCAAAAGGAAGGAAGTGTGTCCTTTTGTGTGTCTTTTGTGTGTCTCATACAGTTGTGCTCCTTCTGGGGAACAAGGGTTTTAAAAGGGATCAGAAATGGGGAGCATAGTTTTAATACAAGCCTTATTATTATTCTCCACAAATATTGGGCTCTGGCTTCTAAGAGGAGGCTAGTCCCCCAAAAAGGCCAAAAGTAGCTCCTTTGGGAGGTTTTAAAAGTCCCCAATTTCCTTATTAATAGATTTTGAGGGAAGAAGGAAGGAGGCAGACCAGACCATCTCATATTATGACCAAATAAACAGAGAAACAAACAAGAACAACAAAAATAAGGATTAGACAGAGGAGCAGACTGCTTATTTCTTTTAAAGGAAACCCATTATTAGGAAGGTAAAATCAAGACTTGAGTGCTTTAACTCTCCTGGGTCCATCCTGTGGAATCCTGGGATTTGTAGTTCCTTGTGGCACCAGAGCTCTCTGGCAGAGAAGGCAAAGTGTCCAAAGGTACAATCCCAGGATTCCATAGCAGTGTTACAAACCTGTTACTCGCATTTACCATCCGCTGCTTCCAAACTACCAGACTAACTTTTATTTCTATCTCATTCATTTTTGAACTATCGGTTAATAAGTAAAAAGCAAATATATATTGTTCTACTTATCCTTATTCTTACAAATCATTTATTTTCTCTTTCAGTCCTCATTTAAATTGTAAAACAGTTGATACAAAATCACTCTCATTAGATTAAACTCAACATCATTGGGCTTTTAACTTCCCAAGATACTTCTGTTTTACAGCTGTTATATTTCCTTGAATAAATTAAAACACTTCAACTTAAATTAGTTGTATCCCTAAAGTAGCATTTTCCTTCCATGCTTCTGGAGATATTCAGTTATATTATTCCAGTCTTCTTTATATAAATTTGATGCTTGTTTCTAATTCCTCTTGAGAGTTTATCCATTTCCATCATGTCCAGAAGCTTAAATATCCTATCTTCTTTTGAAGGTATTTCTTTAGTTTTCCATCTCTAAGCAAACACTATTGTTGCAGATGACAACGTATAAAATAACATTTTACCATGTGTTTTTTTCCTATGGATTGTTCTATTATATTAAGCAAAAAGTTTCAGGCGAGAATTTAAAAGATATAGTTACAACTTTCTTAATTCCAACTTAAATCAACTTCCAAAGTTGTATCTCTTTCCCACAAGTCCACAACATTTGATAGATTGAGCCCTGCTCCTTTTCACATTTCCAATATGAATTACTGCAATTCTTATACATCTTGCTTATTCTCTCTGGTGTTAAATACCATCAAAAATGCTTTATAATAATTCTCTTTGACAGTTTTGAGGCCATCTGATCATATTTTCTTCAATAACTTCCTCTTCTGTATAGATTTTTTAAGAATACAATTATAAAGTCTTGCTAACAAGGCATCTTTATTCAACATTACAGTATTTCCTGTTCTAGATCAGAGTCTGATTTGCAAATACAGTATTGTTTTTATCTATTAGGAAGAGCTCTCATAACTGTCTGTAAAAGAACCATGAAAGATCATAACCCTGATCATTAGGATCTTCTCGTGTCTTTATTCTATAACCAGTTCTATCTATTTGCATTGATTCTTTATAGGAGATCCAATTTGTGTCCTTTTTTGAATCCCTGGTCTCTTTTCTCAGGAACTTCATCTTGGCCCCCTTGGACACAGCTTTGGGGCACCTTTTGCTGGAAGTGACCCAAGTGCAAGACCACCAGGACCCCTGCCCACCTGATGGCCGACACAGAGGCCAAGCGGAGGGAGTTGGGCTCCCAGAGAAAGAGGATGCAGAGATACAAGACCGCTTTGGTGAGTCGAGGTTCTTGACTATCAGCTTCATCTGTGTTGCTGCTGGGCCAGTTCATGGAAGCAAGTGGAGAATATACTCTCCCAATTTAGCAGACAGTCCTAGTTAATCCTCTGTCACCCCACTTTTTCAGGGGCTTTTAAAAATGTACTGGTTGTTTTCTCATCCTCCCACTTTCCCCCTTCTCAGCTCTCTTCAATTCCTGAGTGCCATTGAATTTGCACCCCTTCAACTGTGGGAGAGAGTGGGGAGAGGAGACGAAAGAAGGAGGCAGGTTATTGCCCTTCCCATGAGGCTGAAGCTAAAGCAAACTGCTGTACTTTTCCTAGCTTGTGTGATCTTCCTCATACACAACTTTGGCCATCTTGCTTTTGTCTTGCTTTTTCCATCTGTTATATTTTTGGAGATATGGGGAAATGTCTCTGGATCTAAATTGGGGGTGGGCCCAGTGGCCTTCATGTCCAGAGTGCTCCCCAGAACTGTTTTTTTTTAATGACATTTGCCTCTAAAATTTGGCAATAAATGGCTAAATGCACCATAATTCTTTTGTGGCTAAATGTACTATATATTTTGGGATAGTCAGTATCCTCTAAATGTACTATATATTTTGGGATAGTCAGTATCCTAATCCATCCTCAATATCCCACCCATGGCCTAAATTATATTGTTTATTATATTGAAAGGATTCGAGACAAACTGGGTCTCGAAGGCAGAGTGTTTTTTTTCCTCTTGCTGACAGAATTTAAAGTTTATTTCCTGGACTGAATTGTGAAGTAATGAAATAATATTTGGATAAACCATGTGCTTTCCTCCCCTTTTGCTTAGTCACTCTCTGGATGAGGGCTATTTTCTGTTGCAGGTGACCTTTGCGGATGTGGCGGTATATTTCACTGAGGACGAATGGAAACTGCTGACAAAGAAGCAGAGACTGATGTACAGTTATGTGATGATGGAGAATTATCAGAATGTGGCCTCTGTGGGTAAGGAACCAGAATCCATTCTCCTTTCTATGAAGTCTGAGGTCCCTTTTATGCCAAATTATCATGGTGCTTTGATTCCACTAGAATTAGAGAATCATAGAGTTGGAACAGACCACAAGGGCCATCCAGTTCAACCCCCTTCTGCCATGCAGAAATACACATCCCAAGCCTCTTTAAAGACCTCCAAATAAGAGGACTCTACCAAACTCTAAGGGAGTATATTGCACTGTCGAATTGCTCTTACTGTCCCAAAGTTCCTCCTAATATTTAGGTGGAACCTCTTTCCCTGTGGCTTGCATCCATTGTGGTGTCTCCTTTTTTCTGTAGTAGCAGAAAGCATGCTTCCTCCATCCTCAATACAATCCTTTCCGATATCTGAACATGGACATCATATCCACTCTTAACTTTCTTTTCTCCAGGCTAAACATACCCAGCTGTCTAAGTCACTCCTCACAGGGCTTGATGGTTTCCAGATCCTTCACCACTTTGGTTTCCCTCCTCTGGGCATGTTCCAATTGTCAACATCCTTTTTGAATTGTGGGGCCCAGAACCGGACACAGGATTATTCCAAGAGAGGCCTGACCAAAGCAGAATAGAGTGGCACTATTACTTCCCTTGATCTAGAAACTATACTCGTATTAATGCAGCCTAGAATCACATTGGCCTTTAGGAGTCATATATCCCTTTCAAGTGCAGTTTAATTGTGATAGCAACATCCTGTAGAATATCTGAATTTGTAGTTTAGTGAGGCACTACTGGAGAGACACCAAAGGAGAGGGGCCTTGGGGATTGGGAGACAGCCATGAACTTGACAGATTTTAAGAACTCGTTTAAGAGAACCTCTGAGAATCGGCTAAAATCTTTGTTTTCAGACATATTTAGGGGTTCCATTTAGCAATCATGAGTAATATCTATGAAGGGAGGAAAGGGAGGAACAAAACCTGCTTTTTCTCTAGGTTTTCTTTTCCTAACTGAGCTTGCTTAGTTCCATGGTTGATTCCAGAGGCCCTTTGTTACTCAGAATGCTGGAGTCTGGGGAGGACACCCGCAACTGCTATGCTTTTAGGAGAATTTGGTACTTAGTTGAAAGCAGATATATAGTTTGGTTGGGGCAAGAGCGACATTGGGATACAGCCCAAATATACGAGGCCTGAAAGCACAGAGAACTCCAAAGGCATTTGAAATAGGTTTTTATGTTTTATTTAGGGGGAAAGGAAAATACACTCATATACAGATATAGGTGTTCACACAGACACACACACGAACTAGGTAACAAAGGTGGGAGTTGTGATTAGTGTGAGGCTTTGCAAATAGTAAAACTTGACCTAGATGGATCTTGATTCCAATTGCTGAGGGTCCAGAATGGGAGAGAAGTCAGTAACTTCCATGGCAACTGAGGTTGGCGAGTGCATTAAGGTGCTTAGCAATGTAAACCAACAGACTATCTGTCTGTAATTGGACTGACATCAAACAACAGCCAGTCAGGGCAGATATTTATACTGGAATTGTTTCTTGGGGTCACAAACCAAGTGTTCAAAAAGGTTTAAATCATTTTTGAATGTTTCCTGGGGCAATGGTTTGAAACCAAATTGAATGCAATAAGTGCTTGGTGGAAATAACTCAGACAAAAAGGATCAGCACACTGCTTCTTGGTCCTTCTTGGCTCTGAATTCTGATCACATTCACAAGCCAATATACAGCACAATCTGAGGGTGGCACTCCCAGATGCAGCCAACAATAACATAGCAGAGTATGGAAACAGATGTCCAGATATAGATAATGGCAATGCACTGGCCACTTTTCACTTAAAAATAGAGCCACAAACACAGTTGATTTCATTGAAATCCTTGGAGGTTCTCTATCTTGAGTTGCAAAATAATACAAATATTTGCACACTCTCCTCTCTGACTTCCTTCATGTTCACCATCTCTTGTATACACAAATCCAATCCAATCCACATGTGAGCTGTATACTGTATTGGTTGTGGGTCATCTCCTGGTGCCAAAGAGCATGAAGCGTCCTCTGCATTTAGCTTGCATCATGCCTTGGGCTCTGACTCAGCACTCTCTGGCAGTCTCACAGGAAACGATGCCACTTTTCAATCCAAATATTTTTACATATGTTTAATGGAATATTTTTCAATTGCCTGACTCTCTGATTCCACTGATTTCCTCATGAAAGTTCCTTCTTTCTCTTCTTTGCTAGTTCCTATGAGTAAGGATGCAATCATTATATGTATTTGGGGGCATCCAGAAGCGGTTATGATTGGGTCACTCACACCAACTTTTTAAATTTAATCTGAAATAGGAAGGGATGAATGTGGGGCTAAATCTTGGGGTAACATCTTCCTCTCTTAACGCTGATATTGTCTTTTCTCTCATTTTCTTTGTTTACAGAAGAACTTGTCAGTCATGAAAGAGTCCACACAAGAAAGAAGTCACATAAATGTCAGCATTGTGGGAAAAATTTTGCTTACAAGTCAATCCTAGTCATTCATCAGAAACTCCACAGAGGAGAGAAGCCATACAAATGTCAGCATTGTGTGAAATGTTTTTCTTTCAAGTCAAACCTAGTGAAACATCAGAGAATCCACACAGGAGCCAAGCCATACAAATGCCAGCATTGTGGGAAATGTTTTTCTTTGAAGGGAGACTTAGTGAGACATCAGAGAGTCCACATAGGAGAGAAACCATACAGATGCCAGCATTGTGTGAAATGTTTTTCATCAAAATCATACCTAGTGGAACATCAGAGACTCCACACAGGAGAGAAGCCATACAAATGCCAGCATTGTGGGAAATGTTTTTCATTGAAATCAAACCTAGTGACACATCAGAGAGTCCACACAGGCGAGAAGCCATACAAATGCCAGCATTGTGGACAATGTTTTGCTCAGAAGTCAAACCTAGTGAAACATCAGAGTCCACACAGGAGAGAAGCCATACAAATGCCAGCATTGTGGGAAATATTTTTCTTCAAAGTCATACCTAGTGACACATCAGAGAGTCCACACAGGAGAGAAACCATACAGATGCCAGCATTGTGGGAAATGTTTCTCTCGGAAGTCACACCTAGTGACTCATCAGAGAGTCCACACAGGAGAGAAGCAACACTAATCCCAGCAGTGAACTGTTAGGAAGGATCAAATTAGGGGGATTTTAATTAGTTCTAATTTAGCCTAGAGGTGGCCCTAACAACGCCACGTGCCAGGATCGAGTCCCTATGTGTACACCAGCGGTTGCCTAGTCCACCCCCAAGAGAAAGAGACTGATACCAGTTTGGTGCAATTAATCTAATAACATTTATTAAAGTGCAAATAAAATCACTCAGCAAAAGAGGACACACTCTCTCTCACACACACATTCAATGTTACAGCAGGGGAGGGGTGAGTTCGGGATATAGGTTGAGAAGGAGAGGCAACACTAGGGAATGCTACCTTAGACATCTTCTCCTGAAGTCGGATGCAGCTTGGATGGACTGTGGCCGGGGGAACGAGGGAAGTGAGGCCGCGGAGGCTTAAGAGCTGAGTTCAAGCGGGTGAAGGCTAACTTGCTACCCGATAACAGTGAGAGCTTGGCTTAGCTCAGTGATTTCAGTGGAACACAAGGCTCAGAGAACTCAGGATCAAACAACAATGCTCAAAAGCCCAAAGAAGTCTCGAAAATTCAGGGTTTATATAGGGCTGAACATATCCCAAGGCTATTAGACTTGCTAGACAAGGGCGTTGATTGCATGGGCTTTGTTAAGCCAAGAGCAAGCAATGAGTTGCACAGTGCACTAGGTCTGGACACAATTTGGAAGGGCAACTGCCTTGATTGCTGAGCTGTTAAGCTGATCACTGGCTCATTAAGGAGGAAGCCAAAGCTCTTGTCTTCCTTGGGCTAGCAGGGGCGAATCTGGTTTGGCGACTCCAAGACTTCCTGTGGAAGTTCCCAACTTTAGATCTTTCTCTAAGGCTCTGCCTTTGCAGGGCAAGATGCCTACCTGGTCCCTCCGCTCTCGGGTTAATGGTGGGTCCTCTATGGGGTCAGTCAGGGCTCATATCACAAGCCGCATGTACCCAAAATTTTATATACATCCAAACTTGGTAACAGAACTAACATTATTTTTGTCAATAAGGAATACAAACAATATATTTTCAGTCCAGCAGTGCTAAGAAAGGGCCCTTGTGATTTTGTTTGTAAGGTTTGTCTGTCCATATGTCTGTTTATGTTTTAAAGTTGTATTTTATTAAGTTTAGATTGTAATTAGCTATAGCTACAGATAGTTCCTTTGGTTTGTAAATTTAGCTGGGGATTATGGGTTGTGGTATAGATTAGCTAGATGGGAGGCTGGGATTTGTTGTAGCTGTCTAGTATAGTTATAGGAATGATAGATTTTGCAATGTGTGGGATGTTGGGTGAAGAATGCTGGAGGCTGGTATTAACAGAAAGTGGTCTAGTTTCTGGGAATCACACAGAAGGCCTTGTTTCCTGTGGGGCAGAGACTGTGGGAATTGGAGGTGGGGGCTAGGTTTGGAAGAGGGGGGAGTTTTAGGTTTGGGGTTTTTAATGTAGTTTGCTTGGAGTGGGGAGTTCTGGCTTAAACACTGAATTTCTGACTCTGTGTTCTCAATAAAGTTCTTTGTTGCTTCAATACTCTTTGATGCACAGAAGTTGTGCATTTGCACAAAACTGACCCTTTCTTCTCTCCTCAGTCCTCAGCTCCATTCCCAGCCATAAGAACAGCAGAGGCAAACACACACACACAAAAACATACAGGATACACAGAAAGAGCTTGATTTCCAAAGCAGAGCCTTCTTTTCCTGTCTTTTCCTCCTGAGTCCAGCTCTGCACCTTGGGCTCCATTGCGCTCTCCTCAAAGGAAGAAGGAAGGGGAGGCCGCTGAATCCCCGGCACATACCTTCCTTTCCCGCAAAGGCCACAGCTAGGCCCTGGCAATCCATGCACATGCTGAGGAAGGGCCTTTGAGGGGGATGTTGTGGTCAGCCAGGAACAAAAGCCTAGGCAACTCCAGCAGCAGCTCAGAGGCCAGTTGTGTCAGCTTGGCTAGGGAGTCTGTTAAGGAACAGGGAGGACGGTAAACTAACAGATTCCCCATACTTTCCCTAGTCTTTAAGCTGAGGTAAACACATTCGATGTGGTCTATCATACGGATAGGTATCCTGCTCAAGGCAAGATTGTCTTTATGAACCAAAGGCACTCCCCTTACCTGCTCACTGATGGAGAACCTGGTGGTAAGGCCTGATTCCAGGTGGCTGAGCTATCATCACCCAGCCAGGTCTCCATGAAACAAGCCAGGTCAGCCTCTTGGTCCAGAAGGAGATCATGGACTATGTGTGTTTTTGTTTTGACTGACCTGGCATTACACAAGAGCAGGGAAAGGTTCTGTGGTTGTTTTGGTATGCTCTCCAGCTCTTTTGGGATAGCAGGGTGAATGGGAGGGGAGAGAGATATTTGTCAGGGTCCTAATTGCAGCCCCTCTTGCAACACAAAAAGCAAACAGCTTTTACTGAAGAAGAAGATACATGTAATAGAAGTGACTTTTTTGTCAGGAACGAAAGAAAGTATAAACATATCCCGTTTATAACCATATGAATCCACCCACTCCATTTTACCAATAAAGCTAATTAATTGGGTAGCCCTTTCCCGCACAGCCTTCTCCCGCCTTTTCTGCGCAGTGTCCTCCCATCCGGGATTCTGGCAGCTTTCCTAAAAGCAATGAAGCTCTCATGTGCCTTTTCTCAACCACTGAACCTGTGGCCTTGGACCACAGAACTCAGCCACACAACAGTTTTAATTAACATTATGGCTTAACAATATATATGGCTACCTATAATATAAAACCCTATCACTCTCCACATAATATGATACCATATGAAAATATAATAAGCACAAACGCATAGCAACATAATGTAATATAAAAATATCCATAACTCTCTATGTTCCCCCTCCTTTTACAGAGACCAGTGTTTTAAACTCAAGCCTCTGTTAGAAGGGTGATTCCCACACATTCCAATCCTAGAAAAGAAGCACATTCTTTAGCCACGATATCTCTACCTGTTTCTAGTATCTTCTATTAAAGCACATATTAAAACATATTATTTTAACCCACCATAAATCCCATTTATTTTAACTCTAATCTAAACCTAAACCTAAACCTATAACCCTTATGGCATGAATCCCTAAATGAATAAATGCATGACATATTGTGACTTAAGTCTGATGCTCCTTACCTGAATAATTGAGACAGTACTATTGTGACTTCAGGGTGGTGCTCTTTACCTGAAGGATTCAGACTGGCCCATTGTGACTTTATGCTGATGTTCTTTGCCTGAAGGATTGAGACGGGAGAAATTTCACTTCAGACTGGTGCTCCATACCTGAAGGATTGAGACTGACCCATTGCAACCTCAGGATCATTCTTCTTGCCTGAAGGACTGAGACAGGACCATTGTGATTTGATACAGATGCTCCTTTCTTGAAGGATTGAAACTGGCCCATCGTGATCTCAGCCTGAGGTTCCTTGCCTGAAGAATTGAGATGGTACTATTATGACTTCATGGTGCTGCTCTTTACCTGAAGGATTTATACTGAACCATTGCAACCTCAGGCTGATGTTACTTGCCTAAAGGATTGAGACAGGAGAATTGTCACTTCAGACTGGTGCTGTACACCTGAAGGATTGAAACTGGCCCATTGCGTGTCAGAACTAGTGTATAAGATTTGCAACTGGAGACTGGTTATCAAGGAGGAGTGAAGCTGGCTTGGAAACATTGCTCTTCAAGATGAGGCTGTCTGGGAGAAGGGAAGGGGAAGTATACACAACTTTGTTATCTATGCACCCTCTGCTTGTGTTGCTTTAGCTTGGGAATTGGGGGCTGGCTTAGGGAGGGGTTGAGCAAGTTCCTTTGGACTTCAGACTTTGCAAAAAGGTGTTAATGGATGTTTCTGCCTGGATTCATCAATAAAGCTTCTTTTGTTTCAAATGGGTTTTATTTTTTGAGCACAGGACTGAGTCCAGATCTCACCGTTTGCAAAGTCTCACAGTTTTAGCTCCAATGGAGACCCAGGATCAAGAAGAGTTCTTGGAGAACCCGATGGTTCTGGAGATCCTGGTGGTGGAGGAGCAGGTGCCTTCTTCAGAGGAACTAGGGGCCAAGCCCAAGACTGGGAAACCTCCTGAAGCTCACACCATCCAGGCCACCACTGGAGGATTTGGGTTTCCGGCCCCAGACTGGAGAAAGGAAGGCTGTCGGGGGGCAGAGTGACAGCCTGGGACCTGGCAGTGGGGGAGTCGCTTGAAAGCCGTCCCAGGACAGAAGAACTCCAGGTAGACGTTTATCGAATGGAGGAAGACAGAAAGGAATTAAAGGACCTTATGAAGTGGATGGTGCCCAAGTTAAAGATGCGGAGAAGGAAGATGTCAGAGGTGAATCGAGGGCAGCTGATGCTCCTTGCCTGAAGCATTGGGACTCTCCCTTTGTGATCTCAGGCTGACTTTCATGGATGAGAAAGCTGGGCCAAGTCCATGACATACAATGGCTCAGTGAAACAATGTCCATGTTGTAGGAGCCAATGTTGCCTAGTGGTTTGAGCATAGTGGTTTGAATCTCAGCTCTGGATGTAGTGCTAGAGGAAAGCCGTGATGTCACCTGCAATGTGGTGCAGTGTGCAGCATCACACCGGCATGCGGGAAGAGTCAGGAATGCGCTGTGCACATGCCATTTTCACCCTCATGCCGGCTAAGGATGCTGGTCTGTACGCCCCAAAAGGCCCAGTGAACTGTCTTAGTCTTTCACCATTCACAAGATTCTCTCTTTGAGGGTTTGGAGGTGTGACTAATAATAGTAATAATAATAATATTAATGATTAATATCCTTCTTTCTAACGGATTTATTTTTAATTTTAGGGCAGGTTCAGGTTTGATTTGCCCTTAGCGCTGTTGAATTGTATTTTCTGTGGTCCGTGAAAGATTGCATAAATGTGTGCACATAAAAACACTTTGTATTTTCTGCAGGTGTAGAAAGAACCAAGATGCTTCCAAAGGAAGGGAGAGAAGAGAAACGACCCTCAATTCCTCCTTTGTGGAAGAAACTGGAGGAAAGAAGACCTCCAGACAGGTTA
>JACSCI010000161.1:478-17021 GCA_016801065.1 Sceloporus tristichus | reverse complement strand
TAATAATAATAATAATAATAATAATAATAATAATAATAATAATAATATGTTTTATTTGTATACCGCTTTTCCTACGATCAAAGCGGTTTACAGCATACATATGCATATACAACAACAAAGCAAGTAACAAAACAAAAACAAAAACAAAAAAAACCTCTGCTTCTCTCCCCTCAAGATGGAGGTCAGGGGGAGGGCTCTTCAACAGTTTTGGGGAGCACTCTGGACTTGAGGGCCACTGGGCCCACCCCCAATTTAGATCCAGAGATGGTCTCCCATATCCCCAACATTTCACAGACAGGAAAAGCAAGGCACATGTGGACAAGCAACACCAGAAGGTGGTGAGGATGGCCAAGGTTGTTTAGGAGGAAGATCACACAAGCGGGGAAGGGCACAGTAGTTTGCTTTTGCCTCAGCCTCCTGGCAAGGGAAGACCCTGGCAACTACTCTCCTCTCCTCCCCCCCCCCCTTTTGAGTTGATGGGGTGCAAACTGCTTGGAAGTCATTTTGCAGCAACCCAAGAGCGTTGAGGGGAAGGGGGAAAGTGGGAGGAGGAGAGAGAAACTGGGACATTTTTAAAGCCCTTGAAAAAGTGGGGTGACAGAGGATTAACCAGGACTTTCTCTGCCAAACTGGGACAATATGTGCTCCACTTGCTTTCATGACCTGGCCCAGCAATGACACAAATGAAACTAATAGTCAGGATGGCGACTCACCAAAGAGTTGTACTTGGACAGCCTCTTTCTCTTGGAGCCCAACTCCCTCTGCTTGGCCTCTGTGTTGGCCATTAGGTGCGAAGGGGTGCTGGTGGCCCTGCACTTGGGTCTCATCCAGCAAAATATGCCCCTTAGCTTAGTGTACAAGGAGGTTGAGATGAAGTTCCTGAGAAAAGAGACTAGAGTTAGGCTTGGTTTGTCAAGAAACCCTGCATCACTCAAAGATACAGAGAAGAGCATGCTGTTGGTGAGATACGCAGGTCACATATGCCTCCTTTGGGCCAATGGAGAGGTGGGCATCCCCTTCCTCCCTCTGCACCAAACAAAGACCCCTGGACCTAGCATAGATTCACTGCAGCTCCCCTACACAACAGATACTCCATGTTAAAACGCTTTTGACATTGCTATGTTGCGCAGCACGTGAGGCAACACGTTAATGTATGGCACCAGATTCTCCACCTTGACTGTAGTCAGTAGCTTGTGAGCTGAAGAAACACCTGTCGCTTTCTCAATGAGCAAAGAGACATTGTAATCTTCCCTCAGATGAGGCTTTTATTCATATAAGAAGTTCCACTGTGTATAACACTATATACATCGACACCTTCCACCATCCACACCAGCAACAACCCACTCTGAGGTACACACTGTCTGACTCTTCCTCAGTAACAGTTGAGAATGACAGTTGACAGTTGCATCAACATTCCAGTGATGCTCTGTTTAAATGCTGACACATCTAACTGCCACTAGAGCTGTCAATGACTTCCACAACAGCTCCCCCTAGTGGCCACATGCATGTCATTTCCTCAGACCTGTTCACCATGGTCCTGACACTCCATGCCTTGTGAGAGTGGAGGGGGGTCATGGATGGGGAATTGGAGAGGACCCTGGCTATGTCCCTGTAGCTAGATGTGAAATGAGCGCATCATCTGCTGAAACCTCCTGACCTCCCCAGTGGCCCTCAGAGGAGAATGCCTTCCTTTGGCTTCTGGCTAGAGAAACACAGCTGGAGGCTTCTCCAATGCCTCGCACCCAACACTCTCATCAGGCATGGAATAACCATGGAGCATGGCTTCCACAATTCCCATTTTGCATTTTGTATTCCTTCTAATTTCACATCTATTTTAAACCTCTCCTTAATTTGACGATAAAGATACCAGTGACAATCTAGGCCAGATTCTTTAAGTTCTTCTTGTGTTTTGGTCTCTAGTTTTCCTTGCGATTCTTTCAGGACATCCTTGTATCTTAACCATTTAGTTTTCTGGATACCTTTCCTCCCGAAAAGAGCCTCATGCGGCAAACACCATAAAGGTATTTTTGGACATATTCTACACTTGTTTTTCCCCCAGATCTTCAACAGAGCTTTTCTTAACGAAATGATTTGAGCTTTCTTTATGAACTTTCTCTTTACTGTAAATTAGGTATCTATGCCACCCAAATCTTAAATGTTCACCCTCCAGACATAACAAATTCTCTGACAGAACCCATTCTCTAATCCAAACTAAACAACAAGCATCATAATAAAGTTTTAAGTTTGGTAAACACAGCCCTCCTCTACTTTTGTCATCACAAAGTATTTTCGCTTTTATCCTGGCTCTTTTTTAATTCCAAATAAATGTTGAGATTTCCTTTTGCCATTGATTCAAGGGTTTTTCATTTTGGATGATGGGTATCGCTTGGAACAGAAACAGTATTTCAGGAAGGAAACTCATTTGGATCAGTGATATTTTTCCTAATAGCGATAAGTGTAATTTCCCCCATTTTTCCAGGTTTTTTCTGATTTCCTTCCATGTGTCTCATAGTTATTGTGAAATGGATCTGAGTTTTTATTTGTTAAATTTATTCCTAGATATTTAACTTTCTTTCCCACATTAAATCGACTAATTTCCAAAAACTCCTCTATTTTGGCTCTAGATGTTTTAAATCCTTTATACAATTTAGCATCGAATTCTTGGAAGGTCTTCTTAATTTTATTATGGCCAGATGTTAATGTTGAATCTTTTTTTATTTCCATAATGTTGTTTCATTCTTTTAAGTTCCTTATTTTATTGGCAAGCCATCTTCCTGGCTTTTTAACTTGTTCAAAATATCTTTGTTTTAGATATCTATGTTTATTCTGTATTTCCATTGCTTCTTCTGTAAAGGTTTATGAGTGAAGATTGCATCCTGGATTATGCTCATTTTGGGGATGTGAAGACGTATGTAAATTCATTTTGTAAACCTAGTGAAACAAATATCTCACAAAGCTCTAGTAAACAACACATACACACTGTCCCCATAAAAAGGACTCACTGGCGCACTGTGTGTCTGGGTCTGGAAATCTCACTTCCACCTTCTGGGAATACAATGCTGCAAGAGAATGAATTTGAGGCTTTATGCCTGCAAAGCATAGGCTCAGTCTCTCAGCTGCAACCCTTCCATACAATCCTGGACTGAAGCATTTAAACAAAGATCCTCTTTCAGCTCCAGGAATAAAGGCCTACCTTCAGTACAAGGACACTGACTTCTGCAACTTCAGAAAGGCCTCTAGTGCAGTCCTTTATGGCCGGAGCTTCCCTGGGTCAGAGGCCTTACTCCTCAGCCGTAGAGAAGGGTTGCTCTGAGTGCGAAGGAGGAGGAGGTCCAAGGGCTGAGGGAGGGAAGGCAATGGGAAAAGGTCAGTGCCAATGGCCATGAAGGGCAGAAGGTGACAATGCATAGGAAACTCCTCTGAGTCCCAGCCCTAGGAATGAGTGAAAGGAGTGAGTCCTAGGGGCTGAGGGGGTCTCCTTTCCCAAAGGGGGAGGGAAGGACCGGTGTACCCTTCCCCAGCTAGGGCCCAAAGGGAGGGTCTCTTTCCCCACCTCTCTCTCCCAGCCCCCAAAGCCCAGCCTCCCATTGGCCCTGGATAACCTGCCTCCCCTTCCTCAGACCTACGTTTGGCCTTTTTGAGGTTCAAGCCTCCTCTTAGAAGCCAAAGCCCAACGTTTGTGAAGAAGAATAGGGCTTATATTAAAACTATCCTCCCCATTTCTGATCCCTTTAAAACCCATGTTCCCCAGTAGGAGCAGAAATGTACAGTGGTGCCCCGGGTTACGAAATTAACGGCGCCGTTCGTAACCCGAAAAGCATTCGCAAGCCGAATCTCCATAGGCGCTAATGGGGAAAAGCCGCGATTTGGTGTGAAATAGCGCCGAAAAGCACCAAAAGTTTTTTTGTAACCCGAAAAAACTTTCGTAACGCGGAAATATTTTTTATTTTTATTTTTTTTCGTAACCCGGAAATTTCGTAACGCGGCGCATTCGTATCCCGGGGTACCACTGTATAACAAAACCCTCTCAGAAAAGAGACACAAAGGACACACTTCCTTCCTTTTGACCCAAGGAGCCTGGCCTCCTTCTCTCTCTGGAACCTCAGGAGAGAAAGTGATACCTCTGTTCAACTGAGGCCTCAGAGAAGGTTCTGGAACACAGTCAGAAGCAGCACAAAATGGCCGCCGGAACACAAAATGGCTGCCACTGGCTCAGTGCTTGGCAGATGGCAGTTTGAGGCCTTCAGGGATCCCAGAATGGAGGGTGAAAGGGCTCAAAAGTTGGAAAGGACCCCAAAAAGGATTTCCCAACCTTAATAACACCTATGGGTTTTCCTGATGCTATAATATAGCTACTCCCTCAAACACTCTATATAAATCTGCCTTTATATGTCTTTATAAATAAATAAAATTTAATAATACTAATACTAATAATAGTAATAATAAGGTACAACCAGGAGCTTTTTCTCCTGGTGGCTTCTTCCCCTGAGGGCTCTGCACATGCTCAGGAGCCCCTTCTTCTTCTTCTTCTTCTTCTTCTTCCTCATCTTCCTCCTCTACAGAATCCTCCAGAGGCCTCTCTGCTCCTCCTCATCCCAGTGAATTAGTAGTTTTGAATTTAGGTCTTGGAGTTGTGCTGATAGGCGTCAAAATGTCCTCCATTTTGAGCATGACTGAGAAACATGAATTTATATTGTTTTTTATTAACGTTGTTGGCCTTTAGTTGGCCATGTCCTCCATTTTTCTTGAATGTCCTACATTTTGTTCTACATCGTGCCCTTGGGGTGCCAAAATATCTAGAGCCGGCCCTGTCTTCAAGTCATTTCCAACTTATGGCAACCCTAAGGCAACCTTATCATGGGGTTTCCTTGGCAGGTTTCTTCAGAGAGGGGTTGCCATTGCCATCCTCTGAGGCTGAGAGAGTGTGACTTGCCAAGGGTCACCTAAATCCAAAACACACTGCAGCAATAATCCAATCTGAGACCGCTTTAACTGCCCTGGCTCAGTGCTACTGAATTCTGGGAAATGTAATTTTCTGAGACATTGAGCCTTCTCTGTCAGAGAGCTCTGGTGCCACAATAAACTCCATTTCCCAGGATTCCCTAGCACTGGGCCAGGGCAATTAAAGCACTCTCAAACTGGACTATTGCTGCCGTGTGCTTTGGACCTTACTTGGCCACAAACTGTCCATAGCCTGCAATGCATCTCCTAATTCTGTTGGCAGTCCCTCCCTCCCAACACTTTCTCATTTCCCCCAAAACCAGCGCAAAGCTGGCAGATGGAAAGAGGTTTTAAAGCAGCATTTAAATCTGCCATATTTGTTATTAAAAGACTAAATATCCCAAATGCTATTATCAGTTTTGTAGCTATTATTACAGAAAGACGTAGAGTGCAAACTCCTCAAGTACCTTTATTTTCTGGAGTGAGATGGGCTTTTCCAACTGACTAACTGTGATGATCTCCGGTGGTCCAAGCAGCCAAACCGCTGCCCTGTAATAATAATAATAATAATAATAATAATAATAATAATAATAATAATAATAATAGTTTTATAACCCTCTCTTCAGCCAAAAGTCTATCAGAGTGTTTTACAAATTGTTAGTTAGACATTTAGACATTATGGCTCTTAGCCCAGCAGACCCTTGAATTCCTTAAATCACGCTGCCTCCATCCAGTGAATTATAAAAGGGTTTCCCTTAACCTACATTGGGATCAGTTAAGGAACCTTATTTCTCCTTCTTTACTGATCTTCCCAAGCATCAACCGAGCCAAAACACATGTAAAAGGAGCGTCAAGTAGTAGATACTCCAAGGAGATATTTATTATAAACAACAAAATATAACTGAAATATAAGTCATGCAAGATATTAATAATCTTTCAAGTACAATATTTGTAAGTATATAATATTCAATTCATACAAGCTATTAAACAATAAATAAACCTAAGTGTCCAATTCTGAGACTAACTTCCAAGATCTGATCTTTAACTCTCTCTCTCAATCTCCAACCGACACAATTCCCCCAACTGTCTCTTGGTCTCTCAGGCCTTATATCTCCTTCTCACGGAAGCTTCCAGAAGAACCTTTATCTTGCTCTCTGATTGGTCAAGAGAGCCTTCCGTAGCAGTGATGTCATTCTGCATTTGCATAAACCTCCCTTTCCTGCCTGAAGAAGACCTCCATTGACTGGAGCCCAGTCATTACACTTTCCCAAGGCAAGGCTTGCCCCTATTTCCCAATGTTGTTCTTGGGGTCTGCCTTCCAGTTGTTTCCAGGTCTTATGGTGACCTTATGGGAGTCTCTGAAGGGGTTTTCTTGGCAGGTTCCTTCAGAGTGGGTTTCCCATGGCCATCCTCTGAGGCTGAGAGAGTGTGACTTGCCCAAGGCTTCAGTTCTTTTGGAAGCCTCTTTGCTTTATCTTCTAGAAGGCAGCTGAAGTGTTGCTTCTTGCTCTGAAGAATGAGAGGAACCTTCTGGCATCCAAAAGGCTAACATTCCCTGAAGTTATCCCTGATAACATGTATATATAGGATTGCAATACATGCTCATTTATTAAAAGGTTTATAGCGCACCCCATATCATGAAATCTCATAGCTATGTCTCTTAATAGCAGTTAACTGTAAAAAGTTTGTTAAACAGATGTAATGTGTTATAATATAATCTCAGAATCTGTATAGATGGCTTGATTTAACGGTAAAATTTGTAAATGAGGAGATATGGCCGTATTTTACCATACCATCAAACTAATCTAGTTGGGGACTAAAGTCTAATGAAGTTACCCCAATCGGTTGCATCTGATTAATTTGTATTAATTATTTAAATTAGTTTACTGAGGCACCAGAGCTCTCTGCAGAGAAGGCTTAATGTCTCAGGACACTACAGTTCCCAGAATTCCATAGCACTGAGCCAGGACATTTAAAGTGGAGTTAAACCAGATTATCTCCTCAGTGTGGATGCAATTTAAGAGAAGGCAACTGTTACGAAGGGAAGGAGCGATGTAGATGAAATAGATGAGGAGAATGGCAGGAGGATCGATGTAGACGTGGCTGAAATGGATGGGGGCTGTGACACAGAGGACCTTGTTTGAATTTGGCTGCCAGGGATGGGGAAAGAGAAGGGAGGAAGAAAGGTGCAGCTGTCATTCAAGTGAGGCTAGCATTCAGGTGAAAGTGGAACCAGGCTCCTTTCTTCACCCCGGAAGTGCAAAGGTTCAGGATGTGTTCAGACCCCCACTGAGCATGCGCAAGGGTCCCAGGTAAAATCGTTGAATCTGAATGGTATGCACCGGTGTGGTGATACAATTTGCACTCGCTCCGCTTTGCCTGAAACTGCATCATGTGACTTGCCTTGGATTCAATTCCCATTTATTCGGAAGGGTAACGGAAGGGCACTTTGTAGTTTAACTCTTGCTTGGACAGTGGATATGATTGTGGTTTTGAACTAATATGTCTTGAATGTGGTGCTCTATTACACAATATGATAAGAGTTGTTTGTGGGGTGAATAAGACTTGTATTAAAACTCTGCTCCCCATTTCTGATCCCTTTTAAAACCCATCTTCCTCAGAAGGGGCAGAGCTGTGTAATAAGAAAACCCTCTCAGAAAAGAGACACACTTCCTCCCTTTTGGCCCAAGAAGCCTGGCCTCCTTCTCTCTCTGGAGCCTCAGGAGAGAAAGAGAAGCCTCTGTTCAACTGAGGCCTCAGAGAAGGTTCTGGAACATTATTCCCCACAGTCACAAGCAACAAAAAATGGCTGCCAGAAAACAAAATGTGTGTCTAGTGCAAGGGGCGTGGTCTTCCAGCTGCTCTGCCCCCATTGGCCAGCTTCAAGAAGAGGTGGAGCTTCAGCTTCTATATTTAGCACTGTGTGTGGAAGAGAGAATGAGGAGAGTTTTCGAGGGAGAAAGAGACAGACAGACATTAAGGGAGGAAGGAGTGAAGCGACAGCAGAGAGACAAGGCCTGGAACCACTAGGCTTCACTGCTGCCCTGAGGTCTGGCTGGGCCTGGCTTGGTTCTACTGCTGCTTTCCTTTGGCCACTGCCATTAAGGAGGGGAGGAAGGAGGTCCATTAGACAAGGCCTACTCTCTCTGAAGGTGGGAGAGTGGGACTCCCCAAAGGGGATTTCAATGCTTTTAATGGTGGCTCTCGTGCTGTAGCAAAGATGATGAGGATGATGATGATGATGATGATGATGATGATATCAGGCCTGGGGGGGTTGAGAATAGAGCTGCTGCTGCCAGACCTTAATCATCATTAGTGCCACCATCGCTGGCCATTCTTGTTCTGCCCCACTGTAATGGCCATGGCTCATTGCTATGGAACTCTGGGAATGTTCTTTTGGTTTGGCATTTTAGGTGTTGTTAAGGTTTGAAAATCCTGTTTGGGGCCCCTTCCGACTTTGCTTCCCTTTCATCCTCCATTTTGGGTTCCCTGGAGGCCTCAAACTGCCAACTGCCAAGCGTTCAGACAGAGGCAGCCATTTTGTGTTCTGGAAGCCATTTTGTGTTCTGGCGGCCATTTTGTGCTGCTTGTGAGTGTGGGGAACAATGTTCCGGAACCTTCTCTGAGGCCTCAGTTAAACAGAGGCTTCTCTTTCTCTCCTGAGGCTCCAGAGTCAGAAGGAGACCAGGCTCCTTGGGCCAAAAGGAAGGAAGTGTGTCTCTTTGTGTCTCTTTTCTGAGAGGGTTTTCGTATTACACAGCTCTGCTCCTTCTGGGGAACAAGGGTTTTAAAAGGGATCAGAAATGGGGAGGATGGTTTTAATACAAGCCTTATTCTTATTCTTCACAAACATTGGGCTTTGGCTTCTAAGAGGAGGCTTGTCCCCCAAAAAATGCCAAAAGTAGCTCCTTTGGGAGCTTTTAAAAGTCTCCCCAGTTTCCTTATTAATAGATTTTCAGGGAAGAAGGAAGGAGGCAGACCAGACCATCTCATATTATTACCAAATAAACGTAGAAACAAACAAGAACAACAAAAATAAAGATTAGACAAATAAGCATACTGCTTATTTGTTTTAAAGGAAACCCGTTATTAGGAAGGTAAAAACAAGGCTTGGGTGCTTCTGCCCTTTTACAACTGACTCAGGCTGTATCTGCACTGCAGAAATAATCCAGTTCGAAACCACTTTAACTCTCCTGGCTCCATCCTCTGGAATCCTGGGATTTGTAGTTCATTGTGGCACCAGAGCTCTCTGGCAGAGAAGGCTAAGTGTCCAAAGGTAAAATCCCAGGATTCCATAGCACTGAGGGTTAAAGATAAACCTGTTACTCACATTTACCATCCTCTGCTTCCAAACTTCCAGACTAACTTTTATTTCTATCTCATTCATTTTTTAGTTATCTGTTAATAAGTAAAAAGCAAATATATATTGTTCTACTTATACTTATGAATCATTTATTTTCTCTTTCAGTCCTCATTTAAATTATAAAACAGTTGATACAAAATCGTTCTCATTAGATTAAAATCAACATCATTGGGCTTTTAACCTCCCAAGATACTTCTGAATAAATTAAAACACTTCGACTTAAATTAGTTCTGTCTCTAAAGTAGCATTTTCCCTCCATGCTTCTGCAGGTATTCAATTATATTATTCCAGTCTCCTTTATATAAATTTGACGCTCCTTTCTAATTCTTCTTGAGAGTTTGTCCATTTCCATCATGTCCAGAAGCTTAAATATCCAATCTTCTTTTGATGGTATTTCTTTAGTTTTCCATCTCTGAGCAAACACTATTCTTGCAGATGACAACATATAAAATCATATTTTACCATGCTTTTTTTTCCTATGGATTGTTCTATTATATTAAGCAAAGAATTTCAGCTGAGAATTTAAAAGATATAGTTACAACTTTCTTAATTTCAAATTAAATCAACTTCCAAAGTTGTATCTCTTTCCCTCAAGTCCAAAACATTTGATAGATTGAACCCTGCTCCTTTTCACATTTCCAATATGAATTACTGCATTTCTTATACATCTTGCTTCTTCTTTCTGGTGTTAAATACCATCAAAAATGTTTTATAATAACTCTCTTTGATGTTTTGGCTGCAAGTATAGTTCAATCTTTTTTCCAAGTGTATTCCCAATGGTCTAATTCAATTGCAAAACCAAAGTTTTGAGACCATCTGATCATATATTCTTTAATAACTTCCTCTTCTGTACAGATTTTAAGAATACAAAGTCTTGCTAATAAGGCATCTTTATTCGACATTATTTCTTGTTCTAGATCAGAGTCTGATTTGCAAATATTGTATTGTTTTTTATCCATTAGGAAAAGCAATCTTAATTGTCTGTAAAAGAACCATGAAAGATCATAACCCTGATCAATAAGATCTTCTCGTGTCTTTATTCTAGAAGCAGTTCTATCTATTTGCATTGATTCTTTATAGGAGATCCAATTTACGTCCTTTTTTGAATCTCTGGTCTCTTTTCTCAGGAACTTCATCTCGGCCCCCTTGGACACAGCCTTGGGACACCTTTTGCTGGAAGTGACCCAAGTGCAAGACCACCAGGACCCCTGCCCACCTGATGGCCGACACAGAGGCCAAGAGGAGGGAGATGGGCTCCAAGAGAATGAGGATGCAGAGGTACAACAACTCTTTGGTGAGTACAGGTCCTTGACTATTAGTTTCATCTGTGTCACTGCTGGGCCAGTTCATGAAAGCAAGTGGAGAACATACTCTCCCAATTTTACCAGAGACATCCCTGGTTAATCCTCTGTCAAACCACTTTTTCAGGGGCTTTTAAACATGTTCCGGTTGCTCTCTTATTCTCTCACTTTCCCCCTTCTCAGCTCACTTCAGTTCCTGAGTGCCGTTCAGTTTGCACCCCATCAACTCAAAAGTGGGGAGAGGAGAGGAAAGAAGGAAGCAAGGTATTGCCCTTCCCAGGAGGCTGAAGCAAAAGCAAACAATTGTGCACTTCCTAGCTTGTGTGATCTTCCTCATAAACAACTTTGGCTATCTTGACCACCTTTTGGTGTTGCTTGTCCACATGTGTCTTCCTATTCCCATCTGTGAAATGTTGGGGGATATGGGAGAACATCTCTGGATCTAAATATGGGGTGGGCCCAGTGGCCCTCAATCCCACAGTGCTCCCCAGAACAGTTTTTTAAAATTAACTTTTGCCTCTGAAATGTGGCAAGAAATGTCTAAATGCACTATAATTCTTTGGTGGCTAAATGTACTGTATGTGTTGGGATAGTGAGTGTCATAATCCATCCTCTATATCCTAGCCATGGCCTAAATTATATTGTTTATTATATTGTATATTATATTGAAAGGATTCAAGACAAACTGGATCTTGAAGGCAGTAGTTTTTTTTTCTTGCTGACAGAATTTAAAGTTTATTTCCTGGACTGAATTGTGAAGTGATGAAATAATATTTGGGATGAACCATGTGCTTTCCTCCCCTTTTGCTTATTCACTCTCTGGATGAGGGCTATTTTCTGTTGCAGGTGACCTTTGCGGATGTGGCAGTATATTTCACTGAGGAGGAATGGAAACTGTTGACGAAGAAGCAGAGACTGATGTACAGTTATGTGATGATGGAGAATTATCAGAATGTGGTCTCTGTGGGTAAGAAACCGTAATCCATTCTCCTTTCTATGAAGACTGAGGTCCCTTTTATGCTAAATTATCATGGTGCTTTGATTCCACTAGAATTAGAGAATCATAGAGTTGGAATAGACCACAAGGGCCATCCAGCTCAACCCTCTTCTGCCATGCAGGAATACACATTCCAAGCCTCTGTTTAAAGACCTCCAAAGAAGAGGACTCCATCAAACTCTAAGGGAGTATATTCCACTGTCGAAGAGCTCTTACTGTCCCAAAGTTCCTCCTAATGTTCAGGTGAACCACTTTCTCTGTGACTTGCATCCATTGTGGTGTCTCCTTTTCTCTGAAGCAGCAGAAAGCAAGCTTGCTCCATCATCAATACGACCCTTTCCAATATTTAAACATGGATATCATATCCACTCTTAACTTTCTTTTCTCCAGGCTAAACGTACCAAGCTCTCTAAGCCATTCCTCATAGGGCTTGATGGTTTCCAGATCCTTCACCACTTTGGTTGCCCTCCACTGGGCATGTTCAAACTTTTCAACATCCTTTTGAATTGTGGGGCTCAGAGCTGGATACAGGATTATTCCAAGGCAGGCCTGACCAAAGCAGAATAGAGTGGCACTATTACTTCCCTTGATCAAGAAACTATACTCATATTAATGCAGCCTAGAATGACAGTGGCCTTTTTAGTTGCCGCATCACACTCTTGGCCCATGTTCAACATGTGGTCTACTGGGAGTCCTAGATCCCTTTCAAGTGTAGTTTGATTGAGATAACAACATGCTGTAGAATATTTGAATTTGTGGTTTAGTGAGGCACTATTGCTCTCCACTTTATAAGGATACTAAATACCCTATTGTAAACTGCCAATTGTCAGAACCAGCTTCTGTGGTTCATCCAGAATGGTCTTGGGGTTTAGGGGGGAGTTGTTAGTAGTTTAAATGTTAGTAGTTTTAAGTCGTTGGTAAGTATAATGGGGCCTAGAACTTCTTGGGGGAAGGGAATCGGTTGTGGAGGCTATTAATTGACTGGTTTGTGAGATTTGGGTGGCAGGCATGCCCCAGGGGGAGAGGCCTATGAGAACGGTGGAAGAAGAAGGCAAGAGGTACCTTGGCAGCTGGGTTGGTTAGGGGCTGAAGGGGGAGGAAAGGGAAGAGTGTGGAGATAGTGAACGACGGAGGGAAAAGATTTCGACTCTTCAGAGACTGCTTAAATGGGTTAATGGATGCTTCTGCCGGTGTTTCTCAATAATTTTTTTGGTTCAAGCAAAGGACTTTTTAATTCTGAAATTTAGGATTTTGTGGAAGGAAGCATGGAGATTAATGCTTTTCTCACCCAAATGGTACTTAGCACATCGCTTTTTGGTCGCTCTTCCATCCTTTTGAGTCTCTGGAGAGGGTTCTTGGGGAAAATATCTCCCTTGGCCATGCAATGGATCAGAGAGGGCTCAACAGTGGTAAAACGGCCTCCACTTCTACAAAAGGGTGCAATGGGATACTGAGGGGCAAAACATTATTCCATATTTTTAGGCAATACAATGTGAGGTTGCCCCTGAGATCCCCTGGGAGCCAATATGACCCCCCCCCCATGTGACAGTAGTCCATCCCTGTCTTAGAGATGTCTTTAGGCTTTTTTAAGGCTGCTCTCTGGTGCTTGATCCTCACCAAAATTCGAATCCAGTTCCCAGCCCCCTTGCTCTGCCTTTCCTAATGAATCATTTGTATATTGATTATCCATCCATTCTCAACAAATGGGCCTCAAAGTGTCCCTTTTATGCACCACACTCTGTGGGTGTGTGTCTGTGATAGAGAGAAAGAGGGAATGTGAAAAACAGAAAGGCAGGGAAGAGATGGTGAAGGTGAAATGCTGAAGCAGTGCAGATGGGAAAGAGGGAAGGTTGGAGAGCGGAGGGAGAAAGGGAAGGGGATCAGGCCTCTGGGAGCCAGGAGGGAAAGGCAGGAGCAAAGCCAGGATCGCCTAGCTCTGTGCGGAGAAGAAGGGACCTCTGGGAAGGGCCAGGAGGGAGGCCTTGGGGATTGGGAGACGGCCACCAACCTGACAGATTTTAAGAACTGAACTGGTGAGAACCGGCTCAGACCCTTGTTTTCAGACATATTTAGGGGTTCCATTTAGCAATTATGAGCAATGCATATGAAGAGAGGAAATGGCAACACATAAATTCCTTTTTCTCTAATGTTTCTTTTCCAACCTGAGCTTGCTTAGCTCCATGGTTGATTCCAGGGGCTCTTTGTCACTTAAAATTCTGGAGTCTGGGGAGGACATTCACAAGTGCTATGACAGTGATGGCGAACATGTGCCACGCGTGCCATAAGTGGCCCTTTGCCCAGCCCCCTTCCTCCCCACTTATCCTTCCTGCCCTCCAAGTAGCCCAAATGGGGCACTTAGAGGGCAGGGAAAGGTCTGTGGGGAGGAAGAGAGGGGGCCTGCCCATTCCTCTTCTTCCCCTTTTGCCTTTCCTCACCCCCAAAGGGGTCTATTTGTCTCAAAGAAAAACTTTAACTCTTTTTTAACCCTATTTACAAAATCTTCATCCTCCAGAATATCCTCATTTAATCCCCAACCTTTATTTCTATTCCAATTCTCATTTCATTCCAGTTCTATCATATTATGGTCAGAAAAAGTCCTTGGCCATATTTCCATTTTTTTTTACCTTAGTTGCCACTGTTTTTGTAAGCAACACTAAGTCTAGTCTTGATAGGGACTTGTGCGCATCCGAATAAAAAGTAAACCCTTCTTTATCCCCATTGCAATGTGTCCAAACATCTATCAAATTAAATTCCTCCTTCATATTAAAGAAACTTTTAGGCAGCTTTCCTTGGAATTGTTGGTTTGTTTTTTTCTGGGATTTTCTGTCCCTCAAAGGGTTTATCACGACATTAAAGTCCCTAGTTATAATTAAGTTGTCGTTTTCAAATTCCCTTATATTCTCTGCCAAATTTTTATAAAACATTTCTTTCCTTTCTAGTGGGGCATAAACATTACATATCACATATTTCACATTATCCAGTAGCATTTCTACACAAAGCAATCTACTATCTTTATCTTTTTTCACAAGTTTTGCTTCATATCTTTTATTTACAAAAATAGCAACGCCCCTTTTCCTTTTATTTACTGTTGCACAAAATAAAGTTCCCAGTTTCCTATTATGTAAATATTTTATGTCCCCATCTTTCATTTTAGTTTCCTGTAAACATAGTAAATCAACATTATTTTTCTCCAAGTAATGCATTACGTGCCTTCTTTTCCTTTCCTGACTTATTCCCTTTACATTCCATGAAATTAACTTAAATCCCATTTTTCCTTTGCTTTTCAGCCCGGGTCTTATATTCCAATTAGCCTTCTACACTAATTTTTATGTCCCCCCCTGTGGTGCCCTCTTCTGCTTTCTTGTTTTCTTGATGGTCTGTATTCAGCCCCTTTGTCTCCTGATTACCTTTTTCTCCTTGAGCCTTCCTTTGTGTCCTTTCCTCTCCTTGCCTATTAGCACTTTCTCTTTCCCTCTTATCCCTTTCTTTATTTCTCTCTTCTCGCTTTATTTCTCTCTTCTCAGAAAGAAGACAGTAACTTCAATGGCAAGTGGGGCTGGTGACTGTAGAGAGGTGTTTAGCAATGTAAATCAACAGAGGGTCTGCAACTGGACTGATGCTGAACAACAGTATATTTATACTGAAATTGTTGCTTATGGGCAGAAACGGAGCATTCAAAAAGGTTTAAATTGCCTTAGAAAGTTTTTTGTGTGGGGAAAGAATTGTCTGAAACTGAATTAAATGAAATGGGTGCTTGGTGGAAATACTTCAGCCAAAAAGGATTATCACACCAGCTCTCAGGTCCTTCTTGGCTCTGAATTCTGGTCCCATTCAAAGCCAAAGTATAGCACAGTCTGAAGGCGACACTCCCAGAGCTCAATAATAACACAGCAAGAACAGAAACAAATCTCCAGATATAGGCATTGGCAATGCACTAACCACTTTCCACACTTAAAAATAACTCACAGACACAGTTGATTTCCTCCAATTCCTTGGAGGTTCTTTAGCTTGAGTTGCAATAGAAAACAAATATGTACCAGCTCTCCTCTCTGACTTTCATCAGCTTCATAATCTCTTGTAAACACAACTCTAACCCACATCAATCCGCATGTGACCTGTATCCTGTATTGCTTGTGAGTCATTTCCTGGTGCCTCACAGCATGAAGCATCCTCTGCAGTTAACTTGCATCATGCCATGTGCTCTGACTCAACACTCTATGGCAGTCTCACAGGAAATGATGCCACTTTTCAATCAAAGTATTTTTACACATATTTATTGGAATATTTTTCAACTGCCTGATTATCTGCTTCCACTGATTTCCTTATGGCAGTTCACCTACAATCTCTTCTTTGCTAGCTCCTAGGAGTAAGGATACAATGATTATATGGATTTGGGGCATCCAGAACAGGGTTATGCTCTGGTCACTCACACCAACTATGGCACGTTACAGACTTCCTGAAAACGTTGGTTTGCCAGCCCCGCCGGTTGCTGCATCCAGGAACCGGAGTGGCCAAACCGTGCGATTCCCGGATGCAGCAAAAAAGAAGCTCGAAAATGGCGCTTCTTTCAGCACCCTAGAAGTGGTACCGTGAGGCACTAGTCGCACACTCACGGAATCACTTCCACCACGCGACATCCGGATGCTATGCATCCACGACGTCAAAATGGTGGTGCCCGGGTTCAGGGGCATCTACAATAGATTCCCCTTTCTAACCCTAGTACACGCTGAGCACGTACTATCGGTGCGTGTGTAACGCGCCCAAATTAATTTAATCTCACATAGGGAGGGGTGAACGTGGGGTAAAACCTTCCTCTCTTAATGCTGAGATTCAGTCTTGTCTCTAATTGTCCTTGTTTACAGAAGAACTTGTCAGTCATGAGAGAGTCCACACCAGAAAGAAGTCACATAAATGCCAGCACTGTGGGAAACATTTTGCTTA
>JACSCI010000160.1:0-35151 GCA_016801065.1 Sceloporus tristichus | reverse complement strand
ACTAATCTTATCAACTTTAATTTGGAAAAATAATTTAGCTGGATTGCCAATCAGAAGATTGCAGGTCAATAATTCAAAAACCCCCAAAAGCACAATGCTCAAAAACAAAAAATTTCTTTGGTCTTCACTTAAAAACAATTGCATTTAAAAAACATATACAAATTCCCAAAGGCACAACTTCAACTTCATTTTAAAAACCCATGAGAGCATCTTGAGGCCAGAAAATAAAAACAAAATCTTGAGCTGCTTGCCTGTAAATTAAAAAATATCAAAAACAAGCTTGCATCTCTCTGGTCAGATAGGATCCAGTCTGGCTGCTGCTATTCATGTAACATGAACTCTCTCTACAAACACACACACACACTTTCCACTTAAAGAAAAACAAACAAGCTTAATGCAATCTCTTATCAAAAACAAGCTTCTTCAGAGATCACCCTTAACAAGACATTTACTATTCTTTCATCTAAGTCTAAAGCACAACCTCTCTTCTATGAACTTAAGGAAAAAATCCTTTGCCTTTAAAAATAGTCTATAAAAATCTCAGCCAGAGGGGAAGAGAAAAAAAAAACAAGCTTTAGTCTACAACTTACAAGGCTTTGCTGCCCCATCTCTTTAGCCACAGCCAGGAAAAAACCTCACAAACAATGTAGCCAAAAAGCCTCGAAGATAATTCCCCAAACGTTTGGCCCAAACTCACCAAATACTTAACTTTCACAATTACTATTAAAACCAATCACCAAAATCACACCACATTGGTCAAGAGAGCCTTCTGTAGCAGTGATGTCATTCTGCATTTGCATAAACCTCCCTTTACTACCTTAAGAAGACCTCCATTGACTGGAGCCCTGTTATTACAACAACAACAACAACAACAACAACACCTCTTTTCCTTGAAGAGATTCACAACTATCCCTTCTTTCCTGGCTGGGAAGAATAGGGGGATTCCAGAGGTTCCCATTTCCACTAAGATTAGGAGCTCCCAAATTTCCATGGAAGAGGTTTCCTAAGGCATGTGCCAGGACAGAGCGGGGAACAGGGGGTTCATTATGGGTGAATTAGCTGAACCTGGGGCTCAGGGTCCCTAAGAAGAGGAGGTGCCCAGCCCCCCCCCGAATCCCCTGAGCCTCCAGGACAGCAAGACTCAGGGAAGGGACAGTCTGTGATGGGCTCAGAGTCCACCGGGACAAACCTTGAGGGCCCTTTCCTAAACTGACCAGGATTGGTTTCAGGGGCTGGCATTTTCCTCTCAGAGGACAGTCAGGATCTCAAAGACTACTCCCCATTTTGGATTTTGTTTTTTCACTCTGCTGCCCACAGTGGAGACTTGCTTGCTCCTAAGGTGCCGTAGAGGTGAGCATGGAACGTACAGGGAAGATGGCGTTTGCAGTCTTTTCCACCATTGAGCTCACCTTGTCAAAAGAGAGCAGGAAAGTAATCGGAAGGAGAAAGCAAAGTCTCACATTTGCTCCCATAAGCTCCCCCTGAAGCTTTTCCCAGCATGCCCTAGTCCTCAGTCTCCCTCCCAGGCTCCACCATTTCCTAGAGAGATGGAAACCTTCAAGGGAGAGTCCTTGGGGGTCAAGCCAAGCTCTCCTCTGCTTCACCAAGGCCTCCTTCTCCATCCACTGCTGGCCTTTGGAAGGGAGACCTAGACTGCTCTTGGGAAAGTTACTTTTGGAGGGACAGGGACTCCCAAAACCTCCTAGTCTGGCTCTAACATTAAGTACAGTTGGCCCTTCTTATACACGGATTTTTTATACATGGATTTAAGCATACACGGTTTGAAAATGTTCCAAAAAAGTATAAATTTGCCTTGATTTTCCATTTTTTATTAGGGACACCATTTTGCTATGTCATTACAGTATATGTAATGAGACTTGAGCATACACGGATTTTGTTATACACGGGAGATCTTGGAACCAAACCCCAGCGTATAACAAGGGTCCACTGTATGTCAAATCTCTCCAATGAGCTGGGCCAGGTCTTACGCCAGGAGTGGGAATCCTGTGACTCTCGCTCCGTATCGGCATTAAGAAAAAGACTGAATCTCCATGACTGGTGCTATGTTTCATACTCTTGGGATGGGCAGCCAGGAAAACATAATGCCTCATAGAATTGAAAGGTTTATTGGATGGAGATAGAAGTGTAAGATGCCTTAAAATCATATGTTCTGAATCAAAGACAGCATCAAAGGGGCTCTAATAGTTTTACAGGATAGAAACTTCCTCCAAACAAAAAGTATTTCACACGTCCACTTTCTCTCCTTTCTGGAAATGCTGATGCCTCAAGGGCTGGATCCTAAGCAAAACAGAGATAAGGTTTGAACTGCAATTCAGAGGTCAAGGTTTGTATGTGGTTTTTGATGCAATTTACTACTTTCATTTTTTTTTAAATTGGATTTTATTATTTATAAAAAAACATATCAAACAGGGAAAGGGAATTTGGATAAACAAATACCACCAAAAACAAATATACAAATATACATAACATACATACATACCAAAAAAAAGAAACATAAAATGACTTCCTGTCTCTTATTCTGAATATTTTTTCTTTAACTATTTTTAATTCAAACTTTCCATGCTTATAAAATCCTTTTAGTTCATATTCCAGTGTCATGTTCTCTACAGCTCCTTATTATATCTGTAACTCCTTTCTATTAACCATCACCCTTGTTGATTACATATATTGCTATTAAATTGTAATATTTTTTACCAATAACTTTTCCTTTTTTTTGATCGTTCTCCTTATCTGCGTTCATTACCATTTATAATCTGTTACTCTTTATTCCCTCTCACCGTTATTTTTATAAGATATATTATACATACTATTCCAATCACTTTATTCTAAGATATTTTTCTAGTGGATTCCGTTCTTCTAAAAACCTTTTGTTGCTTTGATCCCTGAGCAGATATGTGAGTTTGTCAGCCGTCATCATATCAAAGATCTTTTCTTTCCAATCATTTAGAGTTGGGCTTTCTTTACTCTTCCATTTTTTCGCAAATATCATTCTTGCAGCCACAATTAGGTAGAACAGGAGTTTCCCATATCTTTTTTCTATTTCACAGTCCTCTATTATATTCAACAGATAAAGAGTTGGTTCCATTCTTATTTTCATCTCTAAAATCTTTTCCAATTCTTGATTAATCATTTTCCAAAATTTCCTGGCTCTTTCACATTCCCACCACATGTGGTAAAAAGTCCCCAGTTTTGAGGAACAGTGCCAACATTCCTTGTTTGTGTTTTTGTAAATCTTGGATAATTTCATTGGTGAGAGGTACCACCTAAATTGAAGTTTGTAATAATTTTCTTTTATATCGTAACTCAAAGTGTATTTTAATCTTGTTTTCCAATTGTTTTCCCATTGGGCTAACATTATTGGTTTTTTAACATCCTGGGCCCAGTTAATCATGTATTGTTTTATAGTTTCATCTTCCATCACATATTTTAATAGCAGTTTGTACAATTTGGAGATTAAGTGATCTGTATTATGTTTAATCAGTTTGCTAAATTCAGTTTCTTCTTTCTCAATCCTTTGTAATTTCATATCTATCTTATATCTTTCGAGTATTTGACGATACAAGTACCAATTGCAGTTGTAACCTTGATCTTTTAATTCTTCCATACATTTCATTCTTGCTGAACCTTTTTCGTAGACTATTAATTCCTCATATGTTATCCAGTCTTTGCCTTTCATTCTTTCTCTCCTGAAAAAAGCCTCATTAGTCGACGTCCAATTTGGAATTTCTCTTACCAAAAATCTTCTGTATTTTTGCCAAATTTGTAAAAGAGATTTTCTTACATAGTGATTCTGAAATTCTTTATTTGTTTTAACTTTGTCATATATCAGGTAACCGTGCCAGCCATATACATTGTCAAATCCTTCTAATTGCAGCAATTTTTCATCCTTTAGTTGTATCCATTCTTTGATAGCGGCCAGGCCACACGCGTGGTAATATAGTTTGAAATTGGGTAGTGCCAATCCTCCATTTTCTTTACTGTCTTGTAATATTTTTAATCTGACTCTTGCTTTCTTTTTCTTCCATATAAAAGTATTGATATCTTTTTCCCAGATTTTGAATGGTTTATCATTGGTAATTATTGGAAGTGCTTGAAATAAGAATAACAGTTTAGGGGTAACATTCATTTTAATTGTTGAGATTCTCCCAAGCCAGGATAGATTTAACTTATTCCATTTGTCTAGGTCTCTTTTTATTTCTTGCCACATTTTTTCGTAGTTGTTTTTGTACAATTCTGAATTTTTGCTTGTAATTTGTACACCCAAATATCTTACCTTTTCTTCTATTTTATATCCCGATATTTGTGTCAATTTCTGATTGTCTTGTTTGTCCAAATTCAGTGTTATCATTTTAGTCTTGTCTTCGTTGATTTTTAACCCCGCGAATTTTCCGTATTCTCTAATTTTTTCATTCAAGATATCTATACATTCCGTTGGATTGGACAACATTAATACCATATCATCGGCATAAGATTTGAGTTTGTATTCCCAATCTCTCATTTTGATTCCTGTGATTGATTTGTCTTCTCTAATCTTGATGTTAAGAAACTCCATTGCCGTTATAAAGAGGAGCGGTGACAGTGGGCACCCTTGCCTTGTACCTTTTTGTATTTGAAATTCTTTTGTAGTTTCGTTGTTGACAAATATTTTTGCTCTTTGTTCCTTATAAATCGCTCGAATCCAATTTGTGAAATTGTTACCGGAATTCATTTTTTCCAACATACCGAATAAAAACTCCCAGTTCAAATTATCGAAAGCCTTCTCCGCGTCGAGAAATATCAAGACTGCGTGTCTATGAGGTCTTTTTGTATGATATTCGATTACATCTAACACATATCTTATATTTTCTTTCATTTGTCTGTTTGGTAAGAAGCCACATTGGTCTGTGTTTATCCATTCATTCAGAATTTTTTTGAATCTATCTGCCAATATAGATGTAAATATTTTGTAATCTTGATTTAGCAAGGCAATTGGTCTATAGTTCTTGGGGTCTTCCAATTCTTTGTCTTCTTTTGGTATCAGAGTTATAAAGGCCGAATTCCATGAGTCAGGTATTTTGGAGTCTAATATGTTGTTTATTACTGTTTGGAGTGGTTTGATTATGATGTCCCACATTTTTTTATAATACATGACTGAGAGACCATCCGGACCTGGAGTTTTTCCTGTTTTTAATTTGTTGATTGCCGAGTGGATTTCTTCTACCGTAACAAATTTATTCAATTCTTTTTGTTGTTCCTCACTTATCTTTTGAATTTTTTCAGATTTTAAATATTGTTCCAATTCCTTCTCATTGACATTGTTTTTCTCATACAGTTTCTTATAAAATTTGTAGAACACTTTTTTTATTTGGCTTTGTTCTGTATATATCCTTGATTCGTCTCTTATTCTCCATATAGTCTTCTTCTCTTTGTTCTTCTTGAGTTTCCATGCCAGCCATCTACTTGGCTTATTCGCGAATTCAAATTGCCTCTGTCTTGTATATCTTAGTTTCTTTTCCATTTCTTCTGTCATGTTCATTGTAAGTTGTTTCTGAAGTAACTTTATTTCCTCTATTAAATTTTTTTGATTTGCATCTTTTTTTAACTGTGTTTCTCTTGCTCTTATTTCTTTTAGTAATTCCTCCGTCCTTCTTCCTCTTTTCTTTTTGTCTTCTACCTTTTTCATGATGAAGAATCCTCGCATTACTGCCTTGGAGGTGTCCCAGACAATATGTGGTTTAACTCCTTTGTCCAGATTTTCTTCAAAAAATACTGTAGCTGTTTCCGTGCTTGTTTAATTGTCTCTTCATTTTTCAATAGATTTTCGTCCAACCTCCAGTTAAATTCCTTGTTTCCAAATCTTACTTCCATTGTAATTGGACTGTGATCCGATAAAGTTTTGGGAAGGATGTCCACTTTTTCCACGCTTGGTGCTATTGCTGATGTTACCATAAACATATCAATCCGGGACCATGATTTGTGGGATTCAGAATAATATGTATAGTCCTTTATGCCTCCATATTTCACTCTCCATATGTCCATTACTGCTGTCAAATCTTTCATTTCAAAGAACGATCTGGGAAGTTTCCCCTGGTTCTTTTTTATACTTTTTTCAGATTTCCTGTCCTGTTCTGGGTCTATAACCCCATTCCAGTCGCCCATAAGAATTGTGTTTGCATAATCATATTGTGTATGAAGATTTGTTATCTCTTTATAAAATTTCTCTTTGTTTTCTGTTGGGGCATACAGTCCTACAATTAGTGTTTTTCCCAGGTGCCACTCCAATTCTACCCCTATATAGCGTCCTTTGGGATCATTGAAGACTTGTTTTGCATTCATGTTTTTATTTATGTAAAGCACTACTCCTTTTTTCCTTTTTTCCCCAGCCGATACAAATTCTGTACCTAATTTAGGATTCTTCAAATATTTTATCTCAGACTTTTTTGTATGTGTTTCTTGCAGACATATTACGTCAGATCTCATTTTCCCTAGATAATGGTAAATATGTTTCCGTTTTTGTGGGCTATTGAGCCCCTTTACATTCCATGATATCAATTTAACTGAGTTAGTCATCTTAAATTAAAGTTAATATTGGGATTTGCAATTCCTCATTTGGGCTTTATAGCAAGTCATCATTTTGGTTCAGTTTGTCGTTATCTTGATTTTGTGTTATCAGTAATAAATCTTGTCCTGTGTCTTCTTCTTGCGCTTGGTCTTTAAGTAAGTCATCCATAAATTCTCTCGCTTGTGTTAGATTGTTGATTTTGACCCTCTTTTGTCTGTACCTAAATGAAATTCCTTCTGGGTTTTCCCATCTGTATCTGATGTCTAATTCTCTTAATTTCTTTGTCAAAAATGCGTAGTCTTTCCTTCTTTGTAATACGGATCCTGGTATATCCTTCAATAGTTGCACCTCCACATTGTTTACCGTCAGTCGAGTTTCAAAATGTTGTTGCAGAATAAATTCCTTCATATTAGTCCTTACAAAATAAATTACAATGTCTCTCGGCAGCTTCTTTTGTTTGGCCACCCACGAATTCACGCGGAAGGCTTTGTCAATCTCCAGCTCCATTATCTCCTTGTCTCTTTTTATAAATTCGGCTAAGATTTCTGTTATATACTCTATTGTGTTTTCATTTTCATTTTCTGGGAGACCTCTAATCTTCAAACATCTTTCTCTCATCTTCTGTTCCCAGTTTATCTTTTCATCCTGTAATTCTTTTCTTTTCTCTATTTCTTCTTTCAGTTTTTCTTCTAATTCTTGATTCTTTTTCTCCAGTACATTAACTTTTGTCTTCACTTGTCTCACATCTGTGGCTATTGTTTTGATTGATTTATCTCATTAAGATCCGATCTAATTTCCAATTTGATTTCTCCTTTCATTTTCTCCATATCTTGTTTCAGTTCTTCTTTGTCTCTTCTCATATCTTGTCTTATTAATCGTATCTCCTCTAGCAAAGCAGAGTTAAGTCCAATTCCCTCAGGCTTTCCAGAACGATACCATGGTCGATGGTATTGAAAGCCACTGAGAGATCCAAAAGCTTCAAGAGGGTCACACTTCATCTGTCGGTGTTCAAGCAAAGATCATCTACTAAGGCAGCTATAGCATTCTCGACTCTGCATCCCGTCTTGAAGCCAGTTTGAAATGGGTCTAGATAATCTGATTCTTCCAAGAATGCTTAGAGTTGAAGAGCAACTTCCTTCTCAATCACCTTCCTTAGAAATGGAAGATGGATCTGTAATTGTTCATGTCCAAGGGATCTAGGGAGGGCTTTTTCAGAAGCGGCCGTGCCTCTGCTTCTTTTAAGCAAGATGGAAATAGCCCTCCCTAAGAGATGCATCTATGATACATCTCAGGTGAGTCCTATGTGCATCTCCTACTTGGAGGACTAGCCATGAAAGGCAAGGGTTGAGAGGTGTGTCTTCTTCACACTTCCAATGAGCTTGTCCACATCCTCAGTACTCACAGATTCAAATTAATCCAGTATGATCTTATTCACTGAGTTACTGGACACCTCACCTATAGCCTCTATAATAATGTCGGCCTCTGGAAGAAGGGAAGGAGTATGCCCTTCCTTCCTTCCTTCCTTCCTTCCTTCTGGAATGGAGCCCAAGCTGCGGAGTTGTACTCAGCAGAGAAAGGCTGGGAAGACTCTGCTTTGTACATATAGCTCTTTCTCTCTCAGTATATATGTGTGTGTGTGTATGTGTTTGCCTCTGCTGTTCTTATGGCTGGGAATGGAGCTGAGGGCTGAGGAGAGAAGAAAGTGTCAATTTTGTGCAAATGCAGAACTTCTGTGCATCGAAGAGTCCAGTGTGTTGAAATAGCAAAGAACTTTATTGAGAACACATAGAAGGAATTCAGTGTTTAAGCCAGAACTTCCCACTCCAAGCCAAACTATACATTAAAACCCAAAACCTAAAACACCACCCTCTTCCCAACCTAGCCCCCATCTCCAATTCCCACAGTCTATGCCCCACAGGTAACAAGACCCCTTTGCCACCCCCAGAAACTAACCCCCTTCCTGTTAATATCATTCCCATAACTATTTGAGCCAGCTGCAACAAATCCCACCCCTCTATTTCGCTAACCTATACTACAACCTCCAGTCAAATTTATAAACTATGATCTATACTAACAGCAATGAAAACCTAAACTTAATAAAATATAACTTTAAAACATAAACAGACTTATCCACAGACAAACCACAGACATATGGATAGACAACCCTTACAAACAAAACCATAAGGGCCTTTTCACTGCTGGACTGAAAATATATTTTATGTATTCATTCTTGACAAAAATAATGTTAGTTCACTTCTGGGATTTGTGTGGCTTCTCTACTGTGTGGACTCTCTGATGTGTCACTAGGTTTGACTTCAAAGAAAAACATTTCCCACAACGCTGGCATTTGTATGGCTTCTCTCCAGTGTGGACTCTCTGATGTGTCACTAGGTTTGACTTCTGAGCAAAACATTGTCCACAATGATGCTGGCATTTGTGGGGCTTTGCTCCTGTGTGGACTCTCTGATGTCTCACTAGGTCTGACTTTGACGAAAAACATTTCCCACAATGCTGGCATTTGTATGGCTTCTCTCCTGTGTGGACTCTCTGATGCTTGACAAGGACTGACTTGTAGGCAAATTTTTTCCCACAATGCTGACATTTATGTGACTTCTTTCTTGTGTGGACTCTCTCATGACTGACAAGTTCTTCTGTAAACAAGGACAATGACAGACAAGACTGAATCTCAGCGTTAAGAGAGGAAGGTGTTACCCCAAGATTTAGTCCTACGTTCACCCCTCCCTATTTCAGGTTAAATTAATAAAGTTGGTGTGAATGACCCAAGCATGACACTGTTCTGGATGCCCCCAAATCCATACAATGATTGTATCCTTACTCATAGGAGCTCCCAAAGAAGAGATTGTAGGTGAACTGCCATAAGGAAATCAGTGGAAGCAGATAATCAGGCAGTTGAAAAATATTCCATTAAATATATGTAAAAATACTTTGATTGAAAAGTGGCATCATTTCCTGTGAGACTGCCATTGAGTGTTGAGTCAGAGCACATGGCATGATGCAAGCTAACTGCATGTGATGCTTCATGCTGTGTGGCACCAGGAGATGACTCACAACCAATACAGTATACAGCTAAAAAAGCCAATATCATTCTAGGTTGCATCAATACGAGTAAAGTTTCTAGATCAAGGGATGTAATAGTGCTACTCTTTTCTGCTTTAGTCAGAATAATCCTGTGTCCAGTTCAGGGCCCCACAATTTAAAAAGGATGTTGTCAAGTTGGAACATACCCAGAGGAAGGCAGCCAAAGTGGTGAAGGATCTTGAAACCATCAAGCCCTTTGAGGAGCGACAGTAAGAGCTCTTTGACAGTGCAACTCCCTTAGTTTCGTGTAGTCCTCTTCCTTGGAGGTCTTTAAACAGAGGCTGGATGGTGTTTGGAAATGATTCTATAATTCTAGTGGAATCATAGCACCATGATAATTTAGCACAAAAGGGACCTCAGTCTTCATAGAAAGTGCAATGGATTCTGGTTCCTTACCCACAGAGGCCACATTCTCATAATTCTCCATCATTACACAATTGTACATAAGCCTCTGCTTCTTCGTCAACAGTTTCTATTCGTCCTCAGTGAAATATACTGCTACATCCACAAAAGTCACCTGCAACAGAAAACAGCCCTCATTCACAAAGTGACTAAGCAAAAGGGGAGGAAAGCACATGATGCATCCAAATATTATTTCATCACTTCAGAATTCAGTGCAGGAAATAAACTTTAAATTATGTTAGCAAGCAAAAACCTGCTGCCTTTAAATCTAGTTTGTCTTGAATCCTTTCAATATAATATACTTAGGGAGCTGGACATGTTTAGCCTGGAGAAGGCAAGGTTAAGAGGTGATATGATAGCCCTGTTTAAATATTTGAAGGGATGCCATATTCAGGAGGGAGCAAGCTTGTTTTCTGCTTCTCCAGAAAACAGGATCCGGAACAATGGATGCAAGATCCAGGAAAAGAGATTCCACCTGAATATTAGGAGGAACGTCCTGACAGTAAGGGCTGTTCGACAGTGGAACACACTCCTTCCTCAGAATGCAGTGGTGTCTCCTTCCTTGGAGGTCTTTAAAATGAGGCTGGATGGTCATCTGTCAGGGATGCTTTGATTGAGAGTTCCTGCATGGCAGAATGGGGTTGGACTGGATGGACCTTGTGGTCTCTTCCAACTCTATGATTCTAATATAGGCAACATACAGACAGGCCAATATAAAGCTGCTTCGGGTCACTTTGGAGGTATGCTGTTTCAATGATACATACGTACTAAGAGTCTGGAAGCTGCGCCAAAGCTGTGCTCTAGTCCTTAGGACTGGATCATGGCTTTGGCATGGCTTCTGGACTCTTAGTACGCATGCATCATTTAAACAGCATACCTCCAAAGTGACCCAAAGCAGCTGTATTTTGGCCTGTCTGTATGGGGCCATAATAAACAATATAATTTAGGCCATGGCTGGGATATTGAGGATGTATTAGGATACTCACTATCCCAACACATACAGAACATTTAGCCACCAAAGAATTATAGTGCATTTAGAAATTTCTTGCCACATTTCAGAGGCAAATGTCATTTTTAATATCAGTTTTGGGAAGCATGCTGTGATTGAGGGCCACTGGGGCTACCCCATATTTAGATCCAGAGATGTTCCCCCATATCCTCCAACATTGCAGAGATGGGAAAAGCAAGACACATGTGGAGAAGCAATCCAGAAGGCGGTGAAGATGGTCAAAGTTGTTTATGAGGAAGGTCACACAAATGGGGAAGGGCACAGCAGTTTGCTTTTATATAATAATATAATAAATGTTTATTTATAAACTGCTTTTCCAACGATCAAAGCGGTGTACATGTCGTTAATCAAACAGTAAAAACAGTAAAAAGAGACTACATCATAAAATACATATTAAAATGGAATTAAATTCAAATGACAGTAAAAGCATTGGATAAAAAACTTTTGCTTCAGCCTTCTGGGAAAGGCAATATCCTGCCTCCGTCTTTCCTCTCTTCTCCCGACTTTTGAGTTGATGGGGTGCAAACTGAATGGCACTCAGGAACTGAAGTGAGCTGAGAAGGGGGAAAGTGGGAGGAGGAGAGAGCAACCAGGACATTTTTAAAAGCCCCCGAAAAAGTGGGGTGACAGAGGGTTAACCAGGACTGTCTCTGCCATATTGGAAGAATATGTTTTCTGCTTGCTTTCATGAACTGGCCCAGCAGTGACACAGATGAATTTAATAGTCAAGAACTTCAACTCACCAAAGAATTCTTGTACCTCCGCAGCCTCTTTCTTTTGGAGTCCAACTCCTTCCGCTTGGCCTCTGTGTTGGCCATCAGGTGGGCAGGGGTCCTGGTGGTCATGCACTTGGTCACTTCCGACAAGAGAGGCCCAAAGCCGTGTACAAGGAGGCCAAGATGAAGTTCCTGAGAAAAGGGACCAGGGTTAGGATTGACTTGGCAAGAAACCCTGCAGCACTCAAAGACACAGAGAACAGCATCCTCCTGGTGAGATACGCAGGTGACATATGCCTCCTTTGGGTCAATGCAGAGGTGGGCATCCTCTTCCTCCCTCTGCATCATACAAAGCCCCCTGGACCTAGCGTAGGCCCTTATCAGATGAGTCTGGAACTGGGGGTCTTCTGCACTGGGCGGTTCGAATTCACGTTATTTCTCACAATACCATGATACCTGGGAGTCCCTCCGCATTGGCATGATTCAAATTGGCCAATACGCATTCGCGCGAAGTGCATTCAGTGCAGAATGTTTTGTCACACCGGTGTTCAACATGAGGATTGGCCGATTCGTATCGGCCCCCTCGCACATGCTCAGTGGTGCCCTGTATGGGTTGCGACCTTAAACGCTTCCGGGGTGAAAGGGGGGGTCACGTCATGACAGCCCGGTAAACAGCTGGAGAGCCAGCTCATGCACATTAACAATTGCGTTACAACGTGCCCTCTCTACATTCCTCTCTGTTTCCTCTCTACATTCCTGCTTGGTTTTAATGTTACCATGACCTTCCCTTGCAACAAATTAGCAATGCCCGGTTCTACGTGTGTGTGTGTGAGTGTGTGAGTATGTATTCTGGGGGGGGGGGAGGAGCAGTTCCAGTGGCTGTCAAAGAGGCTGGATGGCCATCTAAGTAAATGGGGATGCTTTTTTCCTCCTCCTCCTCCCGGCTTGGGATCCAGCCCGGGCTGCATCCCAGGCAGGGAACAGGCGCGGGGCCGCTAGAATCGCGGCGATCGCCGCCGTTCCAACGGCCTCCTCCTCCTCCTCCTCCCGGCTTGAGAGGCAGCCTAGGCTGGCTCCCAAGCCGGGAGGAGGAGGAGGAGGCTGCTGGAACCGCGATTCCAGCGGCCCCCGCGCCTCTTCCCTGCCTGGGATGCAGCCAGGGATGCCTCTCAAGCCGGGAGGAGGAGGAGGAGGCTGCTGGAACCACGATTCCAGCGGCCCCCGCGCCTCTTCCCTGCCTGGGATGCAGCCAGGGATGCCTCTCAAGCCGGGAGGAGGAGGAGGAGGAGGAGGAGGCTGCTGGAACCACCGGAAGTAAAAATTGGAATCTGGGGGTCTTGCGGTGGAATTCAGGACTGGGTAGTCACACCAGACCCATTCGCACTGAGATCGAACAGAGCCCCAATCCAGGATATTGCCAATCCCCTTATCAGCGCACTGGCCAACACGCTCCAAAAAGAGGAGCCAGTACGCATTCAGTTCGGCAGCTCGCGCATTCCCGTGAGTTCGGATTGGGCCATTCGAATGCTGGTATGATGGTATTGTGCGAAATAACGTGAATTCGAACCGCCCAGTGCAGAAGACCCCCAGTTCCAGACTCATCTGATAAGAGCTATAGATTCACTGCAGGTCCCCTACACAACAGTTACTCCATGCCCTATTAGAGTGGTGAAGGATGAGGGGATGGGGAATTGGAGAGGGCCCTGGTTATGTAGCTGTAGCTGGAAGTGAAATGAGTGCATCACAAATAAATAAATAAATAAACAAACAAACAAATAATCTGCTGAAACATCCAGAGGTCCCCAGTGCTTTTCCCCGAGCACCATCCCCTTTCCCAAGAAGCCTGCATCCACACTGCAGAAATAAAGCACTTTGACACCACTTTAACCGCTCAGTGCTATGGAATCCTGGGATTTTACCTTTGGACACTTAGCCTTATCTGCCAGAGAGCTCTGGTGCCACAACGAACTACAAATCCCAGGATCCCACAGGATGGAGCCAGGAGAGTTAAAGTGGTTTCGAACTGGATTATTTCTGTAGAGCAGATACAGCCTAAATTGGTTGTAAAAGGATAGAAGGACCCAAGTCTTGTTTTTACTCTCCAAATAATGGTTTTCCTTTAAAAAAAATAAGTAAATTGTTTTAGTCTGAAACAATATTTTTGTTGTTCTTGTTTCTTTCTATTTTTATTTGGTCATTTGAGATGGCTTCCTTCTTGAGTGAAAATCGCTTAATAAGAAACTGAGGAGACTTTTAAAACCTCCCAAAGGAGCTACTTTTGGCCTCTTTTGGGGGACAAGCCTCCTCTTAGAAGCCAAAGCCCAATGTTTGTGAAGAATAATAATAAGGCTTGTATTAAAACTATCCTCCCCATTTCTGATCCCTTTTAAAACCCATGTTCCCCAGAATGGAGCAGAGCTCTGTAAGAAAACCCTCTCAGAAAAGACACACAAAGATACACACTTCCTTCCTTTTGGCCCAAGGAGCCTGGCCTCCTTCTCTCTTTGGAGCCTCAGGAGAGAAAGAGAGGCCTCTGTTCAATTGAGGCCTCAGAGAAGGTTCTGGAACATTATTCCCCAAAGTCACAAGCAGAACAAAATGGCTGCCAGAACACAAAATGGCCACCAGAACACAAAACGGCCGCCTCTGCATCAGCGCTTGGCAGATGGCAGTTTGAGGCCTTCAGGGACCCCAAAATGGAGGCTGAAAGGGCCCCAAAGTCGGAAGGGAGCCCAAATAGGATTTCCAAACCTTAACAACAGCTAAAATCTTTGCTGATGCTATAATACAGAGACTCACTGAGATACTAGAACATGGCCACTTAGCCTGAAAAACCCACAAAAACTATCACTGAGATACTATTTATAAGTATTTTATGTCTTTATAAATAAATAAAATTTAATAATAACAATAATAATAAGAAGTAGTTACAACCAGGAGCTAGTTCTCCCTGTGGCTTTCCCCCCAGGAGCCCCTTCTCCCTCTCCTTCTTCCACTGAAGAATCCTCAGAGGCCTCTCTGCTCCTCCTCCTCCTCAGGCCCTTCCTCTATGCCTTCCTACTTCTCCTAGGACTGTAATCCTGGCCCCACTTTCTGGGAGTAAAATCCCAGTGATTTCTGGTTCAAAAAACACTGCAGGAATGATGATGATGATGATGATGATGATGATGATGATGAGTCTCTTCCTTCAAAAGCACAAAGCCTTGTGGAAGCTCAAAGGCTAACAGAGGTCCAAATCACAAGGCAGAAATAACCCTCTTTCAGATAGCTTTAACTGCCTTTGCTCAGTGTTAGGGAATCCTGGGGATTGTAGCTTATTCTGGCACCTCAGCTCTCTGACAGAGAAGGCTAAATGTCTCACAAAACTGCAGTTCCCAGAATTCCCTAGCATTGAGCCAGGGCAGTTAAAGCAGTCTCAAAGTGGACTATTTATGCAGTGCATCTTGGATTTCTGTTAGTCTTTGAGTTTTCACAAGGTTCTGTGGTTTTGGGAACAAGAAACTAATCATCATAATTGTTGTTGATGCTGGTAATAATAATAATAATATCCCATTCTCCCTCATAAAGGGACACAACTGAAATTACAAATTTAAGAACATTGAATTATAACATACAAAAGTATACATTAAAATAGAAGTAAAAAGAATTAAACTAATAAAGCTCCCCCTCTGGAAAGTGGGAGAGACCTGGAAGGGACTTGAAATGGGAAGAGAGGAAAAGAGGAGAGATGCTGAGGGGGGGGGTGTCTCTCATGTCCTGGAGTTTGCACCCATTGCTCCATCTCCCGGTCTCGTCCGCTGGGAGGAAGGGAACGTGTGGAATTCTGGGAAAGCCTGGCAGTTGGCTTGGAGCCTGAATAGGGTTCTAGAAGGCTGGTGGCTTTGACTGTTGGCTGCTTAGGAAGAAGAAGGGCTCATCTGGATTTCCCTGGCAGTGAAGGAAAGATGGGTGCCTCAATGAGGAGCTCCCAAATTTGGTTCCTATGTGATAATGATGAATGAGATTGAAAGGCCCCCAGGTTGGAGTCAATGATGGGGGGCTGGAGGAACTTCTGTAGGGAGGCAGCCTTGGGGGTTGGAAGGAAAGAAGCCTCCTCCTCCTCCTCCCTCTGAAAAAGGCCTCAAGGCTCTTCTGGCTGCCAGGCCTCCTCTCTTCTGAGTTTCTGTGGGGCCATGATATTTTGGAAGGGAATCCCAAAGGGAGTCTGTGACCAAGGAAGCTCAAGGTATGATCAAGATTGCAAGGTTCTTTCTGAGGAAGGAGAAATCAACTAGGAGAGGCTGCAGCTGTTTGCTTTTGCCTGAGCCTCTGGGAAGGGCCCCTCTTCTCCTTTCTCCTCAGCTGTCTTCATGGAGGGCAGACTGCCTTTACCCTTTGGACTCCGTTTGCAGCAATGGCAATGAGCTCAAGAGAAGGGAGAAATGGCAGGAGGAGAAAGAAGAAACCAGCTGAGAAGGTGGGAGGGCAGAGGATGAATCAGGGGGAATGTCCCTTCCAAACTGGGAGAGTTGGAGGGCATGCAGAAGGAGCTGGGCCTGGAAATGGAGGAGGAGACGGGGGCTTGCAAAATGACCTCCATGGATGAGAAAGGTGGGCCTAGTCCATGAAATGTAATGGCCCAGTGAAATGGTGTCCATAATATAGGAGCCAGTGTGGCATATTGGTTTGAGCATAGCTGAACTTTGTCTCTGGAGATCAGATTTGGAATCCCAGCTCCGCCATGGAAAACCATTGGGTGACCTTGGGCAAGTCACACTCTCTCAGCCTCAGGGAAAGGCAATAGAAAAGCTATTCTGAAGATATTTGCCAAGGAAACCCTGTGATAGGTCTGCCTTAGGGTCACCATAAATTCAAAACGACTTGGAGACACACAATAATAACAACAACAAAAGCAACGTCTATTATATAAAATGGCAAAACCAAGAATTGCTCTTGGAATTTACATTATTTTTCTATATTTCAAGCCTTGAATGGTTCAATCCACAGGTAAAGAAATCTGTAGATACAGAGGGCTATCGTCATCATCATCATCATCATCATCATCATGAAAAAGTAGAGGGTCTTCTTTATCAAATTTGTACCAGGAGGGCGACTAAAATGGTGAAGCGTCTGGAAACCAAGACCTTTGGCTTAACAAGGCTACAGGCCTCTTCCCCCACAAAAAACTCTAATGCACCCCTGAAAGGAGCTCCTCCCTCTCACTTCTTCTTGTTGTGGAGAGCCCCTTCTCCCCCCCCCCCCATGCCCCTCTCTTCTCCTCACAACCACAATCACAACAACAACCCTGTGAGGTTGTTCTACCAGGCAACAGAGACCAGTCCCTCCATGGTCTCCTTCTGGGTCAGAGGAGGGGGATGGAGGGAAGGCCTTGGCAGCCATTGCTTTGTGTGTGTGTGTCGGGGGGGAGGCAATTGCCTTCATGCCATAGACCAATACCTACCCCAAAAGAGAGTATTCATTGAGGCCTTTCCTCCTTCCCTCCATGGCCACCTTTCCCTCCTCCTTCTAGGCCTGCCCCCCACAATCACCTTTCCTCTCCTGGCAATGGGAAATGGGGGCTCTAAGACTTTTCCTGTCCCCCTCTGAGAAGCAGCTTCCCTACACAACAGATACTCCATGCCTTCTTAGAGTGGTGGGGGATTAGGGGATGGGGAATTGGAGAGGACCCTGGTTATGTCCCTATAGCTGGATGTGAAATGAGTGCATCATAAATGAATAAATAAACAAATAATCTGCAGACACCTCCAGACGTCCCCAGTGCTTTTCCTCATCATCGGCCCATTTCCCAAGAAGGTGTCATCCACACCACAGAAATAAGGCACTTTGACACCACTTTAACCGCTCAGTGCTATGGAATCCTGGGATTTTACCTTTGGACACTTAGCCTTCTCTGCCAGAGAGCTCTCATGCCACAACAAACTACAAGTCCCAGGATTCCATAGGATGGAGTCAGAAGAGTTAACACACTTTAGAACTGGATTATTTCTGTAGTGCAGATACAGCCTGAGTCAGTTGTAAAAGGGTAGAAGCACCAAAGTTGATATTTTATCCTGTTAAAAATGGTTTTGCTTTTTAAAAATATAAGCAGTTTGTTTTTCTGTCTAATCCTTATTCTTGTTGTTATTGTTTGTTTGTATGTTTATTTGTTTAATTTTTGGTAATATGAGTTATTCTGGTCTGTCTCCTTCCTTCTTGCCTGAAAATCTCTTACCTTTATTTTCTGGAGTGAGATGGGCTTTTCCAACTGACTCACTGCGATGATCTCCGGTGGTCCAAGCAGCCAAACTGCGGCCCTGTAATAATAATAATAATAATAATAATAATAATAATAATAATAATAATAATAGTTTTATACCCCTCTCTTCAGCCAAAAGGCCATCAGAGTGGATTACAAATTGTTAATTAGACATTTAGACATTATGGCTCTTAGCCCAGCAGACCCTTAACTTCCTGAAATCCCGCTGCCATCATCCAGTGAATTATAAAAGGGTTTCCCTTAAGCTACACTGGGACCAGTTAAGGAACTTTATTTCTACTTCTTTACTGATCTTCCAAGCATCAACCGATCCAAAACACGTGTAAAAGGAATGTTGAGTAGCAGATACTCCAAGGAGATAGTTACTATAGATAATAAAATATAACTAAAATATAAGTCCTACAAGATATAAAGAATTTTGCAAGTACAATATTTGTAAGTATATAATATTCAATTCATACAAGGTATTAAAGAAATAAATAGACCTAAACGTCCAATTCTGAGACTAACTTCCAAGATCCGCTCTTTAACTCTCTCTCTCTCGATCTCCAACCGACACAATTCCCCCAACTGTCTCTTGGTCTCTCAGGCCTTATACAGTGGTACCCCGGGTTACGAAATTAATTCGTTCCGCCGCCGCGTTCGTAACCCGAAAGATTTCACAACCCGAAAAAGCCATAGCCGCTAGCGCTGGAAGCCGCGATTTCGTGCGAAATAGCGCCGAAAAGCACCAAAAAATTTTTCGTAAGCCGAAAAAAAACCGTAAGCCGAAACAGTTTTTTCCTATGGATTTTTTCGTATCCCGGAAATTTCGTAACGCGGTGCTTTCGTATCCCGGGGTACCACTGTATCTCCTTCTCACGGAAGCTTCCAGAAGGACCTTTATCTTGATCTCTGATTGGTCAAGAGAGCCTTCCGTAGCAGTGATGTCATTCTGTGTGGGATGTGGGAGGGAATGGGTTTCCAGCCAATCAGGGCTATGGATGGTGGGAGGGACAGGGACTCCAGCCAATGGTAGCCCTCAGAGTGTCCTCAGGAGGACTTCTTCTGTTCCCAAAAGAGCACTGAACCCATGCCTTTGAGACAGGGCTGGTCCTCCATTTTGATGTAGTGAGGCTCCTGGTGAAGGCAGTTGGTTTGGAGCCACTATGAAAGGAAGCCATTCCTAATGGCTGAATATGTGGTCTTCCTATTTCTATTCCCAGGGAAGGGAAGAGGACCCTGGAGTGTTCTCTGCCTTGGATCCAAAAAGAACTTGCCCTCCAGACAGACTAGAAATCAAATGCATAAACAATAAAACTTGCATGATTGGGAGAGGCTGCCCTAGACTTATATCAGTTTAGTAAAGCAGATTGTCAGGACCTACATGGAAAACTTTTCATGTGCTAAAAATGTCTCCCATCACACAAGAAATCTAGATCACCAGATTGTAGCCTTTTCTTTTCCCTCTCACCCCATTTTTGAAGATCCAGGCAGCTAAGGAAAAGAGAGGGGAGGATATTCCAATATGTCCCACTCTATTGATATTCTGAAGTGGTCAAATCATAAACTGCCTCTATTTCCCCTAAGGAAAGTGGGGGGTATTCAGTTATTTCAATGGGAGGTACCTCTGGAGATCCCTGAGGCCCAATGTGGCTGCCCACCCCTGTTTTGAAGATGTCTCCAGGCTGTTTCAAGGCTCCTCCCTTGAGCCCTAGCCTCACCAAAACTGGGGTCTAATTCCAAGCCCCCTTCTCCAGCCTTTCCTATGGGTTCATTTATCTATGCATTATCCTACCTTTCTCACCAAATGGGACTGAAAGTGTCTCTATCCTGCCCCATACTATCTCAGTGTGTCTTAGAGAGAGAATGGCAAGGAAGAGATGCTGAAGGTGAAATGCTTTAGCAGTGCAGATGGAGAAGAGAGCAGGTGGGGAAGTTGGAGAGAGGAGGGAGAAATGGAAGGGGATCAGGGATCTGGAAGCCAGGGAAGGAGGGAAGGAGCAGAGCAAAGATGTCTGGCTCTGTTTGGACAGAACTCAGCTTGGAACTCTGGGAAAGTGCATAATGGAGCCAAAAGAGGTGCCTTGAATATTGTGAGGCAGCTGCGGACCTAAAAAAATGTTAACCACTACAACTAAACTTGTGTGACCCAGGTCAAGTTGTTGTTTTCAGACATTTTAAGGGGTTCCATTGCAGCCATGATGACTAATATCTATGAAGGGACACACAAACTCCTTTATCTCTCATATTTGTTTTCCTAGCTGAGCTTGCTTAGCTCCATTGTAGATTGTGAGGCCTCTCATCTCTTAATGCTGAGTTGAGCCTTGTCTGTCTTTGCCCTTCTTTCTAGAAGAATTTGAGACTCGTGAAACAATGGAGACTGGGGAGAAACCATACAAATGCCAGCAGTGTGGAAAATGCTCTGCTTGGAAGTCTGCTCTTATAGTGCATCAGAGAGTCCACACAGGAGAGAAACCATACAAATGCCAGCAGTTTGGAAAATGCTTTGCTCAGAAGACGCACCTTGTGGTTTATAAGAGAGTCCAGACAGGAGAGAAACCATAGATATGCCAGCAGAGTGGACAATACCTTGTAGACAAATCAAACCTTATGGTTCATCACAGAGTCCACACAAGAGAGAAAACATACAAATGCCAGGAGTGTGGCAAGTGTTTTAATTCAGGTACCAACCTTATACATCACCAAAGCATTCATATAGGAAAGAAGCCATAGAAATGCAAGACTGTGGAAAATAATTTTCTCAGAATTCACACTTTTAGAGGCCTCAAAATCAACACTAGAGAGAAAGTGTAGTTAATGGTTGAAAATACATTTTTGGAAAACAAACCTTCTTACATTTTGTTGTATTTTGTAAAGTTCTATTATGATCTTTATTTATGCTACTTCTGCTACAAGGTTTTTGGTTTGAAAGTACCTTGCCTTTACAGGAACATTCAGTATACCTTTGCATTATTTGGACCATTCTCATTCTTCATTGCATATCGAGAATCTGTGAAGGATAGCATTCATTATGGAAGCATCAGCATTAGTGTTAATGAAGTGCTGCTAGAATTCAACTGTTTGCAACCATAAAGGGGGATGCTGAAGATGCATTTCTGTCTCCTTTCTAGCCCTTTATTGAAACACAAAACATTCGCTAACTCTCAAGTCAAATCCTGATTTCCCTTCTTTTCCGCAGGACCTTTTATCTCCCTGTTGTTGTTTTTAAAACTGAGTAGTTTTGTTATGTGTTATTTCATTTTTGATTTGATTGTAATAAAATTATTGATTGATTATTTCTTTTCTCCTGTAACATATGTTTTCTTGCTCTTTTTACATGAGACAGTAGGGATGCATATATCAGGGCCTGGCACTGAGCTTCCAGTTTTCAGGGATCATCTTCAGGAAGAAGATAAGGGAGCCTCTTCTCCATTTTGAAGGAAGCCCAACTCCAGGCAATAGGAAAGGGTCCTGTGCAAATATCCATTCAGCTGCTAGAGCAGTAGCTTATTATAATTTGCAAGGCTTGATTCATTGGTTGCTTCAACGCACAAAGATTGTAGGGTCTATGGATTTGCTCAGTTTCCTGCTTTCTCCTAGTTCTGGTGGTACAAGGGCTCACCTCTCTACTCTGCAACCACCATCTGGCTAGAAGCAAGGAGGCTAAACTTAATGTGCTTTATCACGTCTCCCGAAGTGAGAGAGAAAGAATAACTCCATCATTTCCCCTTGATCTGGGAACAGACCTTTAAAATTTCTCTCATTTCCACACAGGAAAGTATATTGAGTAGATTTGAATGACAAGCTGTGAGCTGCTGTGGTTAGTAATTTATGCATTTGGCTGAATGAGATCCCTAGAGGCCCTGCCCCAGGTCCTAGGCTTTAGCTCACAAACCTCAGGACCTGAATTCACAACTCTATGGCGGGTTACAGACCGCCATTTAGTACGTATTCTATACGTACTAGGGTTAGGAAGGGGCGGTGCTTCCGCACCCCCCTAACCCTAGTACATATAGAATACGTACAAGATGGCGGCGCCCTGTTCATACGGGCGGCGCCATCTTTACGTATCGGACGCTGTGCGTCTGAACGTGTCGCGGCGCTAATGACGTCGCAAATGCGCCCCTGGCGCCTCGCAACGTCATTAGGCCGCCGCAAGAAGAAGCTCCATTTTGGAGCTTCTTTTTTGCTCCGTAACGGAGCCGCACGGTGTGGCTGCGACGGCTCCCTTACGGAGCAAGCGGCGGCAGACCGCCTCAAAGCGGCGGTCTATAACTCGCCTATAAGAGAGATGGAGGGACACCAGAAAGTAGGCCACCAAAGGCCTATACATATTATCCAACTGTAGCAGTTTGGTGCCATGTTAATGGCTGTGGATCCATCCTACAGAAACCTGGGAATGGGGTGCTTAGAACTGGATGCTTGGTAGAGAGCCCCAGTGCAGTCCTTCATGAGTTGCTATATAATTCTAAGTACCTGAAAGATGAAATCCCAGGATTCTGTTGGACAGAGTCCTTTAAGTGTCATGGTTTCAAAGTGCTAGGTTTGGGCAATGGAGATACAACCCAGGTGCCAAAAATGACCCCTAGCAATTCTGGACAGACTTCTTCAGTCTCTGTCTCTTTTGGTGAAGGGTTATTTACACCAAGAAACCCACTGATCTTCAAGGGATCTCCAGTTTATTTAGTTTATTTTTATACATCGATCTTTTCTCCCAATATAGGGACTCAGGGTTGCTAACAGCAAACTTAATACAGTACAAAACAATGCAAAGGGATTAAAATTATAATTATTTTTAAAAAATTAAACCATTCATACAATTACACCTTGAAAATAGTAAATTGTATCAAAAACCATGTACAATTGCACCTTGACCTCTGAATTGCACAGCAGTTCAAACCTTATGTCTTGTTTTGCCTAGGATCCAGCCCTTGAGGCATCAGCATTTCCAGAAAGGAGAGAAAGTGGAATTGCGAAATAGTTTTTGATGCTGTTTTTGATTCAGAACATATGATTTTAAGGCATCTTGTACTTCTATCTCCATCCAATAAACCTTTGAATTCTTTGAAGCATTCTGTTTTCCTGGCTGCCCATCCCGAGAGTATGAAACATAGCACCAGTCATGGAGATTCAGAAGATTATCGCACTGCGTTCTGAGAACGTTCCATATCATCACGTGATGAGAACATTCCTGGAACGGATATTACCGCATTAGAAATCAAAACGTGATCAGAACGTGATCAGAACGGCAGTTTACCGCACTGCGATTCCTTTTTCTTGAAACCGTTCTCAGAACGGTTTGCTGTATTAAGTTTTGTGGGCTGTGTTCTGATGATGTCGCCACTCAGTGGTTGGACGGCTTGGGAGAGGCGCTGCCCCCAGGAAAGAGGGAAAAGGGAGGCTTGGCTTACTGAAATCCCTCACCTCCCTTCCCCATAGGAATCAATCCAAAAACGGATGTTAAAAAAGAGCAGTGAGCCCTATGGGTCTTCCTCTGGGGAGGCAGAGCTTGCTTGGCTATGGGGTTGTCCTGCCATCTCTCCCTCTCTCCTCTTTCCCCATAGGAATCAATCCAAAAACGGAGCTTAAAGAGCAGTGAGCCCTATGGGTCTTCATCTGAGGAGGCAGAGCTTGCTTGGCTATGGGGTTGTCCTGTCATCTCTCCCTCTCTCCTCTTTCCCCATAGGAATCAATCCAAAAACGGAGCTTAAAGAGCACTGAGCCCTATGGGTCTTCATCTGGGGGGGCAGAGGATGCGTGGCTATGGGGATGTCCTGCCATCTCTCTCTCTCCCCTCTTTCCCCATAGGAAAGAATCCAAAAACGGACTTTAAAATCTCTCCCAGATGCAGACCAAAGGGCTCTCCTCTGCTCCTTTTAAACTCAGTTTTTGGATTGATTTCTATGGGGAAGGGAGGTGGGGGATTTCAGTAAGCCTAGGGACTCTGGCCGGGAGAGTGCTTCTCAGCCTCACTGAGAAGTCTTCCCTCCGAAGATTCCCTTGGGAGGGAAGGAAGGCAAGCGCCCCCCCCCCCCAGCTTGTCTTTCCTCCGAAGGGAGTCCGAGGATTCTCTTGGGAGGGAAGGAAGGCAAGCCCCTATAAAACGCTGGGGCTTCATATGCTGGCATATGTTTGAAGAAAATAGGATAAAACCTATGTAACTTGATGGGCCAAGGGCAGAGTCCCCTCCTTGGCAGCCTGGGCTTTAAGGGAGCTCCACGGAGGTCCCTTCAAGCGGAGGGAAAGGGAGGGGACTGGACCAAGGGCAGAGCCCCGGCAGCCATTGCAGCTCTTTAAACCGGTTAGAAAAGAAGAGTCCTCTGCTGTCATCCCATTTCCCCTTTTTGGCAGCTTGACACCCTTTTGCTCCTGTGTGTGTGCATGTAATGTGTGCCTTCAGGTTGTGAGCTTCCCTCCCCGCTTTAACTCTTGTCTGGCTCTTTGCTATGGAATTCTGGGAGTTGTTTGCTTGCTTTTCTGTGGTGCTCCAAACAGAGGAGCTTTTGTGGGTTCCCTCCTGGAGGGAAGGAGGAGAAGGTCCTGGGCATCCCTGCCTCCTGCATTGTGACAGCACAGGAGCCCCACTGGACATGACACTAGAGACCCCCGGAGAAGCAGCCAGACCCTCTCCCTCTTGCTCTCTGCTCTGGTCTCTTCTTTCCCTCTCTTTCCCTGCTTTCCTCTTCTCTTCCTTGTCCCACCTTTCCTCCCTTTTTCCTCCCTTCCCTCCCTCCTTTTTTTCCCCCCTCACACACACACACCTTCCCTCACTGCAGTCGCTCGCCTGCCTGCCTCCCTCCCTGCCTGTCATTCTTTCAGCCAATCAGGAGACGGAGGAATTAGGGAACGGATTTGAGAACGGATAAGAATACCGCACACACTTCTCTTGGAACGTTCTCATCACGTTTCAGCTCTCTGGGAACACATTCATATCTGTACTCTCCTGGAACACATTTGGAACACATTTAAACATTCTGAGAACCCGATTGGAACACATATGTGCGGTATACTCAAATGCGTTCCGTTCTCATCACGTGATGAGAACGTTCTCAGAACCCAGTGCAATAATCTTCTCAGTGTTTTTCTTAATGGGGATACAGAGCCACAGAATCCCCACTCCTGACATAACATTCGGCCCAGTTCATTGCAGATATTTGACATACTGAATGTTAGAGCCAGACTGGGAGGTTTACGGAGTCCCTGTTCCTCCAAAAGTAACTTTCTCAAGAGCAATCTAGGTCTTCCTTCCAAAGACCAGCAGTGGATGGAGAAGGAGGCCTTGGAGAAACAGAGGAGATGACGCCCAAGGACTCTCCCTTGAGGTTTCCATCTCTCTAGGAAACGCTGGAGCCTGGGAGGGAGACTGAGGACTAGGGCATGCTGAGAAAAGCTTCAGGGGAGCTTATGGGAGCAAATGTGGGACTTTGCTTTCTCCCCCCAATTACTTTCCGGCTCTCTTTTGACAGGCTTGAAGACAACATAAGGTAAGCTCAATGGTGGAAAAGACTGCAAAAGTCATCTTCCCTGTACGTTCCATGCTCACCTCCATGGCACCTTAGGAGTAAGCAAGTCTCCACTGAGGGCAGCACAGTAAAAAAACAAAATCCAAAATGGGGAGTGGTCTTTGAGATCCTGATGGTCCTCTGAGAGGAAAATGCCAGACCGTGAAACCAATCCTGGCCAGCTTTTGGGAAAGTGCCCTCAAGGTTTAGTCCAAGCGGCTCTCAGCCCCTGGCAGACTGTCCCTTCCCTGAGTCTTGCTCTCCTGGAGGCTCAAAGGGGATTCTGGGGGGCCCGGGCACCTCCTCTTCTTAGGGACCCTGAGCCCCAAGTTCAGCTGACAAATGGCAATTCGCCCATGAGGAACCCCCATTAACTGCTCTGTCCTGGCTCATGCCTTAGGAAACCTCTTCCATGGGAATTTGGGAGCTCCTAATCTTAGTGGAAATGGGAACCTCTGGAACTCTCCTATTCTTCCCAGCCAGGAAACAAGGTATAGTTGTGAATCTCTTCCAAGGAAAAGAGGGGTTGTTGTTGTTGTTGTTGTAATAACAGGACTCCAGTCAATGGAGGTCTTCTTCAGGCAGAAAAGGGAGGTTTATGCAAATGCAGAATGACATCACTGCTACTGAAGGCTCTCTTGACCAATCAGAGAGCAAGATAAAGGTTCTTCTGGAAGCTTCCGTGAGAAGGAGATATAAGGCCTGAGAGACCAAGAGACAGTTGGGGGAATTGTGTCGGTTGGAGATCGAGAGAGAGAGTTAAAGAGCGGATCTTGGAAGTTAGTCTCAGAATTGGACGTTTGGGTTCATTTATTTCTTTAATAGCTTGTGTGAATTGAATAATATATACTTACAAATATTGTACCTGCAAGACTCTTAATATCTTGTATGACTTATGTTTTACTTATATTTTGTTAGCTATAATAAATACCTCCTTAGATTATCTACTATTCGACGCTCCTTTTACACGTGTTTTGGATCGGTTGATGCTTGGGAAGATCAGTAAAGAAGTAGAAATAAGGTTCCTTAACTGGTCCCAGTGTAGGTTAAGGGAAACCCTTTTATAATTCACTGGATGATGGCAGCGAGATTTAAGGAATTTAAGAGTCTGCTGGGCTGAGAGCTTTAATGTCTAAAAGTCTAATTAAAAATTTGTAATCCATTCTGATAGCATTTTGGCTGAAGAGAGGGGTATAAAATATTATTATTATTATTATTATTATTATTATTATTATTATTGGGCCGCAGTTTGGCTGCTTGGACCACCGGAGATCATCGCAGTGAGTCATTTGGAAAAGCCCATCTCACTCCCGAAAATAAAGGTACTTGAGGAGTTTGCGCTCTACGTCTTTCTGTAATAATAGCTACAAAACTGATAATAGCATTGGGACATTTAGTCTTTTAAAAACAAATATGGCAGATTTAAATGCTGCTTTAAAACCTCTTTCCATCTGTCAGCTTTGTGCTGGTTTTGGGGGAAATGAGAAAGTGTTGGGAGGGAGGGACTGCCAACAGAATTAGGAGATGCATTGCAGGCTATGGACAGTTTGCGGCCAAGTAAGGTCCAAAACACACGGCACCAATAGTCCATTTTGAGAGCTCTTTAACTGCCCTGGCCCAGTGCTAAGGAATTCTGGGAAATTGAGTTTATTGTGGCTCCAGAGCTCTCTGACAGAGAAGGCCCAATGTCTCACAAAACTACATTTCCCAGAATTCCATTTTGTGTCCTGGCAGCCATTCTGTGTTCCGGAGGCCATTTTGTGCTGCTTGTGACTGTGAGAATAATGTTCCAGAACCTTCTCTGAGGCCTCAGTTGAACAGAGGCTTCTCTTTCTCTCCTGAGGCTCCAGAGTCAGAAGGAGGCCAGGCTCCTTGGGCCAAAAGGAAGGAACTGCGTCCCTTTGTGTGTCTTTTGTGTCTCTTTTCTGAGAGGGTTTTCTTATTACACAGCTCTGCTCTTTCTGGGGAACATGGGTTTTAAAAGGGGTCAGAAATGGGGAGGATAGTTTTAACACAAGCCTTATTCTTCTTCTTCACAAACATTGGGCTTTGGCTACCATCCCTGTTTTAATATCTGTCCAGTAATTTAATGGTATTTTATTTTGGATGGGAGTGTTAGGGTTAGGGTTTGGGAGAACATGAAACATGTTTTTATTGTGTTGTATGGATATTTTTATTGTAAGCTGCTAAAAGGTGGCCATTCTTGTGTAGTAATTGCCTTGTGATTAACTCCCACAACAGCCTTGTAAGGTAGGCTTCATAGGCTCCTAGGGCTGGAAGGGAGCCGCAAGGGCCATCCATTCAGACCCTTTCTGCCCTCCAAGTCCTCCGAAGAGATGGCCATCCAGCCAGAGACTCCTCCAATGCTCTTGGAGGCAGCGTCTCCCATAGATTTGGCAAGAGGTCATGGGGACCCACAGTCCCATGGGAACCGGTCCTTACCCCCACTTTGAGAAAGGAGACCCCCTCAGCCCCTGGACTATTTACTACCAGGAGTTACTATGGCTGGGACTCAGAGGAGTAGTTTCCTAGGCATTGTCACCTTCTGCCCTCCATTGCCATTTGTCATGTGGTCTATTCCAACTCTATGCTCCTTTAATGCTCTTTAATGGATGCTCTTAGTGATGGGGCCTGAGGGAAGGAGCAGGGGGTCTGCATGATTTAGGTCCCCCTGGAAGGACTCCAGTTCTCCGCTCTGTCCTCCGAAGGGCAAGAGGGGGTCAGGGAAAGGCTTGGGCCTGGAGTTTGGAGGGAGAGAAGAAGAGCCCCCAGTTCCCATTTCCAGGAGAGGAATGGCGGTTGTGGGGGGGCAGGCCTAGTGGTGGGGGTCAGGAAGGAAAGAGTCGGAGAAGGGAAAGGGGGCCATGTGAGGAAGGACGAAGTGCCTCACAGGATGCTTTCTTTCCAGGAGGGATCTTGGTCTGTGGCATGAAGGTACCCCCCCCCAAGTAATGGTGGCCACTGTCTCCCTTTCATCCCCCTCCTCTGGTCAAGAAGGAGGTCATGGAGGAGATGAGCTCTTCTGCCTGGAAGAATAACATTTCAAATTTTAATCTTAATTTCTTTTAAAATTGAACTTTAAAAATATATCCTTTTTAATTTTTCTTTTAAAACACCAGATTTTCACCAAATCTTCACTAGGTATATGTAAATACATTTAGGTTGTGCATTTGATATTGTAACCTTTTGGAACTCCTCCTGGACAGAAGTTTGAAATGTAGGACATGTCCTGGGAAAGGAGGACATCTGCTTAGCCTGCCCTCAAGGACCTCCCTGCATATAATCTGCCTTCTCTGCTTCCCCCTGAAAACACCTTTCCTGCTCCACAAAGTCCTCCAGGAAGATGTCCTCTTTCGGTTTGGCTCAGGAGGAGAAGGCAAAGCAAGGCCCTGCAGAGATTGTTGGACTGCAGTTCCCAGCATCCCCCACCAGAGCATCCCTCAGAGCCCCATGGAGCCCCACTCTCCTGCTCCAGAGGAGCCTTGGCATCCCCCAGGACTCAGGACAAGGCAGTCTGCCTGGGAGCAAAGAAAGAGCAACTCTATCCATAGGATCCCAACATTTATAAGCTTGCAAGACGACGTTATAGATGACTAGATATTTGCATGTACATGATTAATATTCCCATGACTTCATTTAGTGTATATTTTAACAGTCAACAATAGAGCCTTCAATTTATTTCCCTTCAATCAGCTCTTGTACATCAATTGTACCAAAAGAGATGCATTTCATTCTGGGAAGTGCAGTCTCCAACAGTCCTGCAGCTGGAACCGTATCTCTCTCAGTTCCTCAGTTGCTCAAGGTTGTTCCTCAACGGTCAGGACTCTGTAGTAGGGCTGTACAGTGCACCAGTGCCATACGCGGGTGCGCCATACGCGGCCTTGAGCATATACGCTCAAGCCGCGGGGCGTGCGCAGGGTGGAAGGGGCAGCGCGTCCCATTCAATTGAATGGGCGCACGCGCCCGTTGCGCCCCACGTGCGCCTGCGCCGCCGTGCCTGAGCCCCATTGTTTCCAATGGGGCTCGAGCATAGGCGGAATTCGCCTTACGCGGAGGGATCCGGAACGGATCCCCGCGTAAGGCGAGGACGGACTGTAGTAGGGACCCAATCTACTCCTGTCAGTCCCATAGATATTGCTCTGCTCATTTTATTTTGATTCTGTGCTGCCTAGGTATTGAAGGGAGTGGTTTCAATGGGAGAAAACATCAATATTTTTAACTATTGATTGTAATGAGGGAGGGGGGGTCAGGTGTCTACTTTCAATAGAAGCATCAGGATAACCTTTCTGTGTTGTTAAGGTTTGGAAATCCTCTTTGGTATCCCATCTGACTTTGGAGCCCTTTCATCCTCCATTTTGGGTTCCCTGAAGGCCTCCAACTGCCAAATGCTGAGGCAGAGGCAGCCATTTTGTGTTCTAGCGGCCATTTTGTGCTGTTTGTGACTGTGGGGAATAATGTTCCGGAACCTCCTCTGAGGCTTCTCTTTCTCTCCTGAGGCTCCAGAGTCAGAAGGAGGCCAGACTCCTTGGGCCAAAAGGAAGGAAGTGTGTCTTTTCTGAGAGGGTTTTCTTACACAGCTGTGCTTCTACTGGGGAACATGGGTTTTAAAAGGGATCAGAAATGGAAAGGATAGTTTTAATAGAAGCCTTGTTATTATTCTCAGACATTGGGCTTTGGCTACTGAGAGGAGGCTAGTCCCCCAAACAAGGCCAAAACTAGCTCCTTTGGGAGGTTTTAAAAGTCTCCTCAGTTTTCTTATTAAGAGATTTTCAGGCAAGAAGGAAGCTGACTGACCAGACTATTTCATATGAACAATTAAACATAGAAACAAACAAGAACACAAAAATAAGGATTAGACAGATAAGCAGATTGCTTTTTTTTTTTAAAGGAAAACCGTTATTTGGTGCTTCTGCCCTTTTACAACCAACTCAGGCCATATCTGCACTGCAGAAATAATCCAGTTCTAAAGGTAAAAGCCCAGGATTCCATAGCACTGAGTGTTTAAAGCGGTGTCAAAGTGTCTTATTTCTGCAGTGTGGATGCAGCCTTCTTGGGAAAGGGGCTGATGATGGGGAAAAGCACTGGAGAACTCTGGAGGTTTCAGCAGATGTTTTACTTATTTATTTATGATGCACTCATTTCACATCTATCTACGGAGACATAACCAGGGCCCTCTCCAATTCCCCATCCCCTTATCCTTCACCACTCTAATAAGTCATGGAGTATCTGTTGTGTAGGGGAGCTGCAGTGAATCTATGATAGGTCCAGGGGGCTTTGTTTGAAGCACAGGGAGGAAGGGGATACCCACCTCTGCATCGGCCCAAAGGAGGCATATGTCACTTGTGTATCTCACAAACAGGATGCTGTTCTCTTTAGTCAACATTATTTCCTGTTCTAGATCAGTGTCTGATTTGCCAATAAAGTATTGTTTTTTATCCGTTAGGAAGAGCTTTCTTAATTGTCTGTCAAAGAACCATGAAAGATCATAACCCTGATCATTAGGATCTTCTCGTGTCTTTACTCTAAAATCAGTTCTATCTATTTGGATTAATTCTTTCTAGGAGATCCAATTTGTGTCCTTTTTTGAATCTCTGGTCTCTTTTCGCAGGAGCTTCATCTCGGCCCCCTTGGACACAGCTTTGGGACACCAAGTGCAAGACCACCAGGACCCCTGCCCACCTAATGGCCAACACAGAAGCCAAGCGGAGGGAGTTGGGCTCCAACAGAAAGAGGATGCAGAGATACAAGAACGCTTTGGTGAGTTGAGGTTCTTGACTATTACTTTAATCTGTGTCACTGCTGGGCCAGCTCTTGAAAGCAGGAGGAGAACATACTCTTCCCATTTAGCAGAGACAGTCCTGGTTAATCCTCTGTCACCCCACTTTTTCAGGGGCTTTTAAAAATGTCCCGGTTGCTCTCTTATCCTCCCACTTTCCCCCTTCTCAGCTCACTTCAGTTCCTGAGTGCCACTCAGTTTGCCCTCCATCAACTCAAAAGTGGGGAGAGGAGAGGAAGGAAGGAAGCAGGGTATTGCCCTTCCCAGGAAGCTGAAGCAAAAGAAAACTGCTGTGCCCTTCCTAGCTTGTGTGATCTTCCTCATAAATAACTTTGGCCATCTCCACCGCCGTACTTGTCCACATGTGTCTTGCTTTTCCAATCTGTGAAAAGTTGGGGGATGTGGGAGAACATCTCTGGATCTAAATATGGGGTGGGCCCAGTGGACCTCAAGTCCAGAGTGCTCCCCAGAAATGTTTTTTAATAATGACATTTTGTTCTAAAATTTGGCAAGAAATGGCTAGATGCACCATAATTCTTTGGTGGCTAAATGTACTGTAACTGTTGGGATAGTCAGTATCCTAATCCGTCCTCAGTATCCCAGCCATGGCCTAAATTATATTGTACACTCTTACCCCGGGATACGAATGCGGCGCGTCGCGAAATTTCCGGGTTACAAAAAAAAAAAAAAAAAAAAAAAATTCCGGGTTACGAAGGTTATTCCGGGTTACGAATAAAATTTTGGTGCTTTTCGGCGCTATTTCGCACGAAATCGCGGCTTTTCCCCATTAGCGCCTATGGCAATTCGGCTTGCGAAAGACTTCCGGGTTACGAAAATGGCGGCGGAACGAATTAATTTCGTAACCCGGGGGACGAGTGTATATTATATCGAAAGGATTCAAGACAAAATGGATCGCAAAGGCAGTAGCTTTTTTCTTAAGAACAGGATTTAAAGTTTATTTCCTGGACTGAATTCTGAAGTGATGAAATAAATATTTGGAGGCACCATGTGCTTTCCTCCCCTTTTGCTTAGTCATTCTCTGGATGAGGGCTATTTTCTGTTGCAGGTGACCTTTGCAGATGTGGCAGTATATTTCACTGACGACGAATGGAAACTGTTGACGAAGAAGCAGAGACTGATGTATAATTATACAATGATGGAGAATTATGAGAATGTGGCCTCTGTGGGTAAGGAACCGGAATCCACTAGCATTATAGAATCATAGAGTTGGAATAGATCACAAAGGCCATCCAGTTCAACCCTCTTCTGCCATGCAGGAATACACATTCCAAGCACCATCCACCCTCTGTTTAAAGACCTCCAAAGAAGAGGACTCCACCAAACTCTATGGGAGTATATACCACTGTGGAAGAGATCTTACTGTCCCACGTTTCCTCCTAATGTTTAGGTGGAACCTCTTTCTATGTGGCTTGCATCCACTGTGGTATCTCCTTTTTCTGTAGTAGCAGATAGCAAGGTTGCTCCATCCTCAATACGATGACCCTTTCCAATATTTAAACATGGATATCATATCCGCTGTTAATTTTCTTTTCTCCAGGGTAAACATACCCAACTCTCTAAGCCGCTCCTCATAGGGCTTGATGGTTTCCAGATCCTTCACCATTTTTGGTTGCCCTCCTCTGGGCATGTTCCAACTGAATTGTGGAGCCCAGAATCAGACACAGGATTATTCCAAGTGAGGCCTGACCAAAGCAGAATAGAGTGGCACTATTACTTCCCTTGATCTAGAAACTATTCTTGTATTGATGCAGCCTAGAATCACATTGGCCTTTTTAGCTGCCGCATCACACTGTTCGTCCATGTTCAACTTGTGGTCTACTTGGAGTCCTAGATCCCTTTCAAGTGTAGTTTAATTGTGATAGCAACATACTGTAGAATATTTGAATTTGTAGTTTAGTGAGGCGCTATTGGAGAGACACCAAAGGAGAGGGGCCTTGGGGATGGGGAGGCAGCCACGAACCTGACAAATTTTAAGAACTGGTTTGAGAGAACTTCTGAGAATCAACTCAAATCCTTGTTTGTAGAGATATTTAGGGGTTCCATTAAGCAATTATGAGTAATATCTGTGAAGGGAGGAAAGGGGAACACAAACCTGCTTTTCCTCTAATGTTTCTTTTCCAACTTGAGCTTAGCTCCATGGTTGATTCCAGAGGCCCTTTGTTACCCAAAATGCTGGAGTCTGGGAAGGACACCCGCAAGAGCTATGCTTTTAGGGGAATGTGGTACTTAGGTGAAAGCAGACATATAGTTTGGTTGGGGCAAAAGCAACCTTGGGATTCAGCTCAACTATACCAGGCCCGGAAGCACACAGAACTCCAAAGGCATTTGAAATAGGTTTTTATGTTTTATTTAGGGGAAAAGCAATATACACACATGTACAGATATAGGTGTTCCCACACACACAAGAACTAGCAACAAAGGTGGGTGAAAAGTGTGAGGCTTTGCTAATGGTAAAACTTTACCTAGATGGATCTTGATTGCAATAGCTGAGGGTCCAGAAAGGGGAGAGAAGTCAGTAACTCTAATGGCAAGTGGGGCTGGTGAGTGTAGTGAGGTGTTTAGCAATGTAAACCGACAGACTGTCTGTCTTTAATTGGACTGACGTCAAAGAACATCCAGTCAGGGCAGATATTTATTCTGTGATTGTTTCTTGGGGTCAGAAACCAAGTGTTCAGAAAGGTTTATATCATTTTAGAAAGATTCCTGGGGGAGAGAATGGTTTGAAACCAAATTGAATACAATGGGTGCTTGGTGGAAATATCTCAGACACAAAGGATTAGCACACCGGCCCTTGTTCCTTCTTGGCTCTGAATTCCTATTGCATTCACAATCCAATATACAGTGCAATCTGAGGGTGACACTCCCAGATGCAGCTCAAGAATAACATAGCAGAGTATGGAAACAAATATCCAGACATAGATATTGGCAATGCACTGACCACTTGTCACTTAAAAATAAATCAGAAACACAATTCGTTTCAATTAAATCCTTGGAGGTTCTCTATCTTGAGTTGCAAAATAATACAAATATTTGCAAGCTCTACTCTGACTTCCATCAACTTCACCATCTCTTGCTCCCACAACTCCAATCCAATCCACACCAATCTGCATGTGAGCTGTATACTGGTTGTGAGTTATCTCCTGGAGCCAAACAGCATGAAGTGACTTCTGCAGTTAGGTTGCATCATGCCTTGGGCTCTGACTCAGGACTCTATGGCACTCTCACAGGATATGATTCCACCTGTCAATCAAAGTATTTTTTCACATGTTTAATGGAATATTATTTCAACAGTCCTTTGACTATCTGCTTCCACTGGTTCCCTCACGGCAGTCCCCATTCAGTCTCTTCTTTGCTAGCTCTTTTGAGTAAGGATACAATCATTATATGGATTTGGGGGCATCCAGAACAGGGTCATGCTCAGGTCACTCACACCAACTTTATTAATCTAATCTGAAATAGGGAGGGATGAACGTGGGGCTAAATCCTGGGGTAACATCTTCTATTAACACTGAGATTGTCTTGTCTGTCATTTTCCTTGTTTACAGAATCACTTGTCAGTCATGAGAAAATCCACACAAGAAAGAAGTCACATAAATGTCAGCATTGTGGGAAAAATTTTGCTTACAAGTCAGTCCTAGTGGCACATCAGAGAGTTCACACAGGAGAGAAGCCACACAAATGCCAGCATTGTGGGAAATGTTTTGCCTACAAGTCAGTCCTTGTCATGCATCGAAAAGTTCATACCGGGGAGAAACCATACAAATGCCAACGTTGTGGGAAATGTTTTTCTCGGAAGGCTCACCTAGAGATACATCAGAGAGTCCAC